>OZ026551.1:1644017-1704017 GCA_964020155.1 Chondrilla cf. caribensis | reverse complement strand
AGCACACATATTAAATGTCTTGTGTAAGAACTATGCGATTTGTACATGTAAATGATGCTTCTCTTTTTATAAATTCTCATTACAGCCATTCTAGTCTATAAGACTTGGATATGTCCCCAAAAATGTATGTATCTTTCTCTAATTCTCTGTACTATTCTCTTGGCAATCCACAAAGCTATTGGTATAGCCACATGGCGTAGTAGGAAGTACACAGATGTTGAGACACTTTGAGTCTTTTCTCCATATTTGTTCAGATGTAGTACAAGTGTAATACTGAATGTTAGTGATCCAAACCCAAAGACAAGTACTGCTATAAACAAAAGTAGCAGTATCTGTCGACATGCTTGTTTTGGTGTGATTCTGTATTCCTCTTCTTTGATGAAGATTTGATCAATTGTGAATGGAATGGATGTTACGATGATGCTTACAAACATTGCACACCACACTGTGAGAATGGCAAATCCATACAAGTGTGGATTAGCACTCACTAACAAGAGTTGAAATGGAAGACATGCTAATAGACATATAACACTCAAGTAGATCCCCCAAAGAGACATTGTCGTAAGGATTCTGTGTTGCTTTCTTCCATAACATTTTGTTAACATACTCCATGTTTTGGGGATGGGAAATGTAATGTATTTACTGTGAATGTATGCCATGATTCCAATAATAATAGTGCATAGAATGGAACCCAACGTATTGCCAACTACTTTGTATACTAAAAGCTGGTTTGAATTGTCTATATATCCATAATTCTCAAGCAGTAGTAGTTTAGCAGCAATGTAAATGTTGAAGACATGAGCAAGACTTGCTACAGCCCAGAAGAATGGTACTTTAGCTTTGCTCCTACTTTGTTGTAGGCTTTTGACCAGTTGTCCTCCCTTGGTGTAGAGTAGGAAGGGAGCAAACAGCGCAAGAGTATAAACTAACCAGTTGAATATATATTGTGTATCGTATCCTGACATTACCATCGCCCCTTCATATACTGTTCTTCTTGGCATAGTGGCTTGAATGTCAACATCATACTTGAAACCGTTATCTCTTAAATGCAAATCTAAATGCATGTAGAATATCTCTGATGCTGCTTTTTCCTCCAGTTTCCTTCCCAATTTAGATGAAATGCCATGCATTAGCTGTGGAATGATAGAGTTATTAGTTGTGACTTATATTAGCCTATAATGTATTCAACATAAAATGTGGGATACAAGTAACAAGCGACAATTATAGCTTTGCTACAAAGTCATAATTTACCTTTATAATTAGATAATTGCTTGTGCCAAAGAAAATGAGCCACATCAGCGGTATATACATATATATATATATATATACATATATATATATATATATATATATATATATATATATATATATATATACATTTTCAGTCCATGAGAGAGTTGTTCTTGACTGGAGGAACATTGTCCTGGTCATTAGACGCACAGTACCAAGTTAAATTTACTTTCAACTTTAATGATTTCTATTACCTAGCCCTACTGTTTCCTATATAATCACTACCAAACATTATTATCTTTAAGTAAGGGCTTCGACTTATTACCAATAAATTATTGTAATTATCCGAAGAGAGACATATGTCATTGAGGTGAAAATTCGACATTGTGAAGTGAACTATGCAGTATGGTTTCATTGATCACCTTCTTTATTTCATCCACACATCAACAAGAATGTAAAATGCTACATAATAATGTATTAACACCACATTTACCTGTATGGTTACATCTCCCAAAACTGGCCAGTTATCATCAGTGATTAGTGGACTTTTGATACAGGCAATCTGTCTTAAAGGGAAGAATGGAGAAGACTTGTTGAATAAAAGGTAATAGGTAAGAGTGGGTAGGTATTCTCCAAATTCCAATAACAACCAAGAAGTGTAGACGCTGTATATCGGTGTAGTGGTCCACATGTACCAATATATCTTGTGATATGTGTAGTTTATTCCCGGATATGTCCTCCATGGATAGGTCCCAAGTGAGCACTCTTCAGGAAGTGGTTCTGTGTAATTGGAGAAATAGGCTATGATGACACTAGATGGTCTAGCCTGATTGATGGGGTAGAAAGCGTTGAGGAGTTGTTGATAGTTGTCAGGATAAGCTTTGATGGAGTTAAGTATTTCCAAAGGGTCGTCACAAACTTGATATTGGTCACATTCTCCACATATTCCTTCTACAAGGATGATCCACATGAATAGCATTATTGGTGAACTCATTCTTCACTTGTTCCTGGTAAGCAACAATAGTGAACAGTTTTTATGATACAGTCAACTATATTACATATTCATGCCACCCATTCGGGATACTTTTGTTATGTTCAGTCCACTGTTTCCCATTTATTACATTGCAGTTTACTTAGCTTCAATTCTCACTTTCAAAAATAATAATTCCTATTCTTGCTTTCAATTTCAACTCCTTAAGATATTATATATATAACAGTTCACACTTATGAGTGTATAACATCAATCAGTACAGTTATATTACACAGAACAGTCTGAAAAACACCATACAATGTGTGTGTGTTTTTACCAGTCTACACATTTATGTACGTACCTAAAATGTATATAGAGCAGTAGATGGTAACACCTTGTATACAATGTTCATGGGACAAATTCCAACTGTTACAGGTACATAATACAGCTGCTACAGACAGTCCTCATTCATCCAACTCTTATCAGGTGTTGGATACATCACTTCAGAGTTGAATTCCAAGAGAGCCTGCCATTCATTAAAAGGGGGATTGGTTAAATGATGGTTTCGTATGTTATATTAAATTTTTGGCACACTATAATAATAAAGAGTACTTGGTAGAATGGTGGTGATCAACTAGATACATATACAACATGCTCTAAACTACACGGTTAAATTCAGATTCTGATTAAGCCCCAATCTGTATAATCAGCTGTCCCATCACATCTATCAGGTTTTGATAGTAACTACATCTGTTCATGCCAATTCTCAGGGCATCAACCCACAAAATCCCTTGAAACAGAAGACACTTATGGAGGTGATAATTATGTTCAGACGTGCATTTTTTGCATAATTTCCAGTTGCTATGTAGCCATCCTAATAACAACCAGTTTATAAACAACATTAGCTCAGGTCCACATATTCCCAGGGAATCTTCTGATCTTACATGGAGGTTGCCATTTGTGTGTCTGTGGTAATGTCCTAAATTTGCAATTGGGGACATTGCTAACGCCCCAAATTTGTTGTTTTTACATACTCAAGAAATGCGTGTTCATTGTTAATATTCAAAACAGTTTACCTAAAATGATATTGAAACAGGAAATATTTGAGGACTGCTAAAACAGAATTTCATAAGACGTTTCAGAGCATGTTATATACATATGCCTTGTCGCAGGTAAACACAGTTTCCCTTTGTCTATATATACACAATACAATGTCACATAAAAATTAATGCATGTACATTTACCATTGCATGAATGTATACTCATTTTAATATACAGTAGATGTCCGTGGTGACCAGCCATGTAATTTTACAGTCTGTTGTTGGTATCCACGGACTGTCCAGTGCCTCTCCAACACCCTCATGAATGTGCTACAAGCCTCAATGTGACCAATAAGAAAATTTTTATTACAGAGCACCATGTCCCCTACAGTGTCCATGTGATGCCTCAAATTCATTGATTAGTGCACAACCTCGTGGAGGTGCCACAGATCTGATGGTGACCAACGAGATTGCTTTTGTCACTGTTCACAAACACATATACACGTGTGTGTGTGTGTGTGTGTGTGTGTGTGTGTGTGTGTGTGTGTGTGTGTGTGTGTGTGTGTGTGTGTGTGTGTGTGTGTGTGTGTGTGTGTGTACATGTGTGTGTGTGTGTGTGTGTGTACATGTGTGTGTGTGTGCACAAGCATAGTGTGTTATACTCACTTGTGTGCATATACTGCCTCTAAATGGGGTTTATACTGAAAATAGCCTATGGAGCCCAACTAGATAGCCCAGCACACTTGGTATACAATGACTAACATGCACACACCTCATTCATGGTTCACGTCTTGTTTGCTTGAGATACTCCACAAATTTGACCCATCACTCCCAGCCAATTAGTGGTAGCGACAAATAGAGTAGATCTGTTTATGAAGTATAGACAGTCTCTTTCAACCTACCATCAATTGACAATAATGTTGTAATCTTCATAATATTACTGTTTGTGCAATCAATGACTTTTAGTTAATATAGTTTCACTTAAGACAAAAACAATGTAAGGGATACATTCAGGTGCCACATAGTACGGTGGTCAGGTGTAGTATCCTAAATCTGTTGGATGAAACTTGGCTTGACCTGATCTTGCGTAGCCAATCACTTATTTTGGCCCTGCTATCAAATTGTCACTGGAACATAGTGCAATTTTGAAAATGGAGTCAAGAATGGGTATGGCTATATGAGACTAATGTGAAGTATATTATCTATTATACCTGCAACATACTATGGTATGAGAAACAATCGGTCCACACACAAGACATGCAGGACCATGACAGTAAATGTTATTATTTATAAGTCCATTGCTTTAGGCGTTATGTTTGAGGCCTTTTAATATTGAATTAAAGTATGTTTAGTATAGCACCCTGTAGTCCTTGATTTGAATTGAAGAAGCATTTTTTCCCATATGATATAATATGTACATGCATAATATATGTGCATATATTTTCCTGCTTCCCAGCCTTCAAAAATTTGTATCATACTATGATGTAATATCTTATATGAAATTCACTTGTCCTCAACTTTGTATTATAATCATAATAAAGTACGTAAAATTCATATTATTTACGCACTTAAATGCTTTAAACCACTTAAATATGGCACAATCACATCGTGGAGTTGAAGCAATAATGAATACTTATTTATTGAATATCCATAATTCAAATTACAAAGGTGAGAATAATAATAATATAAAAAGTATTATAAATAATAATAATAATAATAATAATAATTAATCATTAATAAATTAGATGAGTGTAAATTACAGGTACTTAACTGGATAAACTGCTATCAAATTGTATAATAATAATAATGATTAATAAATATAATGATTGCAATAGTGAGGATTTTATTTAGCTGCATGTAGTGTTTTTATTATTATTGTAATCATAATTATTATATTTATTTTATTTAATTGTAAAATATGCGTATATGTATCAGTGCTGAAAATAACTATTTGTCTATGTTAGGACACATGTCCAACCAAACTCAGTTTTGTTCGGACGCTTGAATAATATGGTCTGACGTTTTTTTCAACAACTGTGAACACATCTTTAATATCACTGATCATAAAATAGTGTCAAGTAAACATAAAAGACAGCAATACAGGAAAACTAAAACAAAGCAATGGTTACTGCAACACAATAGGGTCATCATGATTGTGTGGGTTCATCCATAGGCGACTCCTAGGCCTGCAGCTCTTCTTTGCTCTTTCTTAAGCAGCAGCAGCATGGCGTGTGTGTGTGCTGATCTGACGTGATCCTTCACATTGCTCGTACGAACTGAATCCGCACCACCGATCCATCGATCGCTGAAATTGCGTCGACCCACGAAGCTCGCCTTAAACTTGCTACAGACTTAGCACTTCTAGCGCTTAAATATCCTCTCCCTACCGTCTGAAATTGTGTCGCAGTCGAGCCGCGATACGTTGTGATACTCACGATCCTAGTCCGTGCGCCACTTCTTGAAGGTTTTCGTAAGTAGCAGCTCGCTTATGCGCAGATTCGTCCTCAGACACTTGAGAAGCACCTCTCTTCATCCTAATACTGTCCACTGAAACGTTTCACACGTCGTTCGATTGTCACTTTGTTGTTAACTAGCGACGGTTCTCAAACGTGTGTTAGCGATCAGCCATATTGTTCGGACAAGATGGCCGACTGTTAACTGGAATGTCCGCACCAACGAATATTTGCACGGAAAATGACCGATGACCGACTGCTATTTTCAGCACTGACGTATATATGCATAACTTATGTGTATTTTATTTAATTGTAAATATGAGTGTAATAATTATATCATTACTTATCATTATTTTTATATCACCACCACACATAATAATAATAATAATAATAATAATAATAATAATAATAATAATAATAATTATAGTGATAATTACAATATAGATAGTTGCATGCAGGATACATACATTGAAGTAAAAATTAATATGAAATAAATAAATTAAAAATCCATGAATATAACTTCAATACCGGACATGTTTGATGATATATCCTACAAACCATCTATTTTGCTATGATTTCAGGGTTGGTCACCATGTGGGTCACCAGCATGCTGTGGACAAAAAATAACAACAGTCATCATATTATTGTTAAGATGTAGAAAGATGCAACAACTAGTCCAAGAGGCCATATGCTCAGTAGAGCACTTATATCCCATGCACAACCATGTAACCAAGTGATCATGAAAATGATATGATTTTAATATCAGGTCAAATGTGGTGCAGCTACACGATGGAGGATGGGCAGGTTTTTCGGGATAGGACTTTTTATACAAAAGGCAGCAAAACCATTAATATAAGATCCAAGCACATGGCAGCCCAGACTAGCATGTCATAGACTGGGGAACCTGACCATAAATAATGTAACAAAATCACAGAATAGGCACAACATGAAATGGGATAAATTTTCTGGTTCTTCGAAGGATGCTATCACTTCAAGGTACATAGGAGTTGAGGTTTGTCAATTTTTCTGCTACATAACAATCACAGCTAGTTTCGAGGCATATTCCACTCAAAACCCACAATAATACCCCATTCAGAGACCACCATAAGGGTCCAGTTCAAAATGGTCTTTCAAGACGTGGTCTCCAATGATATATGATCATACAATGGATGATAAAATGTAAAAGATGCTATGATGACATCACAGTAGTAGCATCAGCCATTTTCAGTAGCAAAAATAATCATATCTACATATTATCATACAGTTGAAATGGAGAAGTACAGAGGTTTCGGATTGGTGAAAATAACGAATTTCCTTGTAATTGATATCATTGAAACACTTGAATATCTTACCCTGGAGACAACAATGAGCGCCTGGTACGTACCTAAAACTGGTTATTTTAAGATAATATCAATCATAATAATATTATACAGTCTGCGGTCGTGTTTAAGTGGTAGTCTCTGGCACATGAGGGCCGGTGTTTTGTTCACGAGGGATTCAAAGGGGCATTTAAGTGTTCATAGACAGAAGGAAAGACATACAATTGCAAGGACAATCACATTACTTCTCGCTGTGTAGAACCACTCACAGTACCAGTCCCCTTACTCACTTCATTGCTTCATTCACATTATATCCCGTCTTAGAAGACACTTCAATACAACCACTCAGGTTGTGTTCTGTAACAAATGCCTCCATCTCTTCTAGTGACACCTCTCTCTGTTCCTCTAGATCACACTGTTGTAGCAGTATACAAACATTTTGTTATAATTAAGATATTATTGAAGATCAAGTGTTAATTCTAGGCCGTAGTACCCATCCAGTAAGGTTATAACATCTAAGGCAAATTTCTGAATATCACATTAAATTTGAACATTTTATACAAACTGTCACATTTGGGCAAATCTATGGCCTTTTTAACACAGTAATTAGTGTCATTAAGATGTGACATGCACAATATGGTATACACACATCAATTTCAGTGCATGGTTCAGACATAGACCGCACTACATGCTTGGTACACTGAGTATCACCTTTGTTCCTACAAGGATTACTGGAGGAGTTGCTTTATTGTTAGTGTCATTCTTTTTCTGTTTGCCAATCGAAGGTTTCTTATTCAAAGAATTACCATCAACTTTTTCCCACTCTTCGAGTATAGCAACTGCATCACCAGAGAGACTTTGTTTTCTTGTGACATCAAATAACAGCAGACAGCCATCAGCGCCACTCATCCCTATCCTAGTAGCTACCGAGTACAGCCAAATTTGACTACCTTTCACACTAAATACCTAAGTATAGTAAAGAACAAACACAAAAATGCAAGTATTACAATACGATATGAAAAATTATTGATGATGAAATAATCTCACTATGAGTTTTAACTTTAAGTTGCAGCTGCTCTTTTCAATATTAATCTCTTTGGGAGCAAAGTTAGTACCTGCAAGCCAGAAGTATGGTACCTTTAAAAGTTCAATTTACCGTACATTTGCTATATTAAGTAATAAATTACCTTAAAATACATTGTATATACAGTAATAAATTACCTTAAAGTACATTCAATTTGTATATACAGTAGAATTCTACAGTATTCTTAACATGACCATACATTAATACAGAAATGAGGGAAGACTCGAGGTCATTTACATCCATTTCATCACTGCATGGTACCCACCCTACAACGTTTACGAAGAAAAAGTAACGTGCAGAGTGAAATGACATACTCACCAATTTGAACACCTACACAGTCAAATCTATTATAACAGTATTTTTGGAAATAGCAATGACGCCCCACAGTACTTCCGCCAATTACAACCACTTTAAATGAAACCGGTTCTAGGGAAGAAAAGAAATAAATAGTAGATGCAATTGCTATACATTGCCAAATACATACGTGAAGTATGCAAGTCAGCAGCCCATGGCCAGCAGATGCACATCTCAGTATGCATTGCCAAATATATTATCGCAGTATGCAAGTCAGTAGCCCATAGAACACAGTAAATAAACCCTCTAAATAAGAAACATTCAAGCCAAACAATCTTGCAACAGAATTTCTTCTGCTATTCTTCAGACTCATTCTTAGACTTATACACACCAAATGTCTGGCACATCAAGACTATACAAAATACTGGATTAAAACTGGCTTGTCATAAATAAAATGCAAAGACTAGTACTGTACTTGGTTCTTAATCGGAGTAACCTGCTGCTTAAATTGCTAGCTGACAAAAGCAACTTCATGGCTCAGGAATCCCTGTACACACTTCAATGAATCATCAATAGTATTCATGTGTGAAGTGAAAGTAGAAAAAGGCCAACTACTGAATAACAGTATATAATGCAAAGTTCGTTTAATTCAGAATCTATTTCATAATGCCCCATTTAACAAAGCAATTGCCTAAATTTCGTTTTCAAACTACCCTCATGCAATATAACAACAGAACTTACTTTGGGCACACAGGTGAAGTGTTCTATACTTAGTCTGTCGTAAGCTTTTAGCGGATGGTCTCTTATCTGGGTCATTTTCCAAACAAGAAATAATCACAGTCCTCAGGGGGTGGGACTCAGGAATCATTTTGATGTGGTCACGCCTCCTGTCAATCTCCGCTTCTATACCAATACCTTGAAGGCTGGGATTGGGATCCAAACACGTCACCATCTGCAACATCAACACACCGAGGGAAAATGTATCCATCTTCTCGGTGTACCTGGGTTCTTTGCCAAGCACTTCCGGGGGCAAGTACGGAATACATCCGGGGGCTACAGTGGTCAGGTAGCCTACATCTGTAGGACGAAACTTGGCCTGACCTAGGTCGCTAATCTTCACGATTCTCGCTTCTGTGAGGAGAACGTTCTTGCTATTCAGGTCTCGATGAACCACGGGAGGTTCAAGGCTGTGTAGGTAATTCAATCCGTCGATTATTTCGCTGGAAATTCTACAAGCTTCCTTCTCTTCTAGGCCTCCGCCTTGATATATCTTCTTCTTCACCAAATATTCTCGCAGCGTCTCGTGGAGCAGTTCCATGACGAGAGCCTTCTCTCCTTTCACGTCGAACACCCCAACAAACTCGACTATGTGTGGATGTATCAAAGAAGATAGTATTTCACATTCTCTAAGGAATTCTTGTTGTACATGTTCGTAGTCTGTTGCCTGGTATCTCGCCTGTTCCAATAAAAGTCGATGAATTCTCTTTATAGCTACGGGTCTTCCCTGATAAGTTCCTCTGTGGACAGTCCCGTAAGCCCCTCTTCCAATTTCTTCCCCGATTTTCACTGACTGACCGCCGCCCATATGCATTCGAATAGAACTGTGGCTTTAATTTTTGTAGACTCAAACGCATAATATACCGCCGCCCCCGCAGTATGCCTTCATAACGCCCAGCGGCCGTGTATGCACGTGCGCGTGTACGTGTGCATACTGTATACTGTTTCATGACTTGTATCCTGGTTGAGGGGTGGATCAAAGGAAAAACTGTGCGTACATAAGCCACGTAGCAAAGGTCACCAGACGGGTTTCATTGTTAGGATTAATTGCATGAGAACCAGGCAGGAAATTAGTATATATATAAACACATTTCTGCATGCTAGCTTACTTTACATACTGATTTCAAGTTGTATTATGTACATTATACATGTATTATACGATGACATAAGAAATACACTTACCCTCAGCCTTGTATTTAATTTAGTAAAAAAATAATGTAAAATTCACTGGTAGTAATTGAAGCAAAATTAAACATGTCAAATAAATGAAATAAAAATCCATAATAATAGCAAGTAACTTTATGACTGAATATGTTTCAAGTTATATCCTGGAAATTAAGACTACCTATTTGTTCAGCCTCAATTGCAGGTTGGTCACCATGTGGTTCACCAGCATGCTGTGGATGGCAAACAATATCAACAGTCATCGCATTCATCAAATGTAGCAACATACAACATCCAGTCCAAGTGAACATGTGCTCAGTAGAGCACTAATATCCCATGCACAACCATGTAGCCAGATGAACTGATAATATCAGGTCAAATGCATAGTAACTACACAATTGAGGATCGATGGGCAGTTTCTAGAGCTAGGAATTTTTCGCCCCGCATGCACCAAAGCCTCCAGTTAGATAATACAAGCACATAGTAGCCCTAGCTTAAAACAATAATAAGCAGACCTGGGAACCCGACCATATATGATGTAATAAAGAATGGAAGAATATATAGACTCCACGTAAGGTATTGAGTCTCTTCATGGCTTTTCGAAGGACTCTCACTTTGAGGTGTATAGGAGTTGATACTTTCAGTTTTGCATTTTACATAACAATCTCAACTTGCCCCAGAACTTTTATTCAAAACTTATGATAATACACCTTCCTAGAGACCACCATAAGGGGGACACAAACACACACACACACACACACACACACACACACACACACGCACACACACACACACACACATACACACACATGCACACACACCACACGCCGGACTAATAAACTGGTCGTACAAATGTAGTGGTCCTTCACCAGTGATCTCTCAAAGGGGGCATTAATGTATTTCTGTGTTCACAGACAGATGGAAAGACATACCTGTGTAGGCACACGGGTATTCAAACATACAAACAGCGGCAATCCCTAACTCACTTCATTGCTTCATTCACATTATATCCCGTCACAGAAGACACTTCAATACAACCACTCAGGTTGTGTTCTGCAACAAATGCCTCCATCTCTTTTAGTGAAACCTGTCTCTGGTCATCTCGATCACACTGCAACAGCAGTATACAAACATATACCATATATAATGTATATTAATATTCTTCAGATATTATTGAAGATCCCATGTCAAGTTAAGGTCATAGCACCCAGTCCAACCGGGTTTTACCCTCTGAAACAAACTTCTGAAATCAAAGTTGGGCATTTTAAACAGACTTTCGCAGTTGGGGGTAGTACAAACCTAAAGATACACATGCTCTGCAATCTGATTAGTTTACTAGTACATGACTTGAGTGAGTATCGTGATAGTCATGGTTTCACCAAGGAATTGGTGATTACTAGTCTCCTAATCCATCGTCATGGAAGCAGGCCCATTTGCCAAGGTGGGATGATGCTTTCTGATGTTTTCTGACCAAATTGATCCCTATTTTACTGTTGTACTGTGCGACTTCCATAGCAAATACCTGGGTTAGGGAGTATACTATAGTAAGTTCCTAGCTAATGAACAATTATGTCAACCCGTACTGATATTAAGTACGCATCTCTGTTAGGAAGTATGGATTTGGTGTTCCCCTCAATGTACATACATATGTACTTACTAAGCAATTTGGACTGCGTTACAGATACCATATAACCGGAAATATTGGAGGAAAGAATATTTGGCAGTTTGTCAAATTTTAGGGTATTGGCAGTTTTTATTCTGGCGGATGGCAAGCCCAGGTTATAATTATATTTCATTTTCGAATTCTGTTCCTTTCTCTTGAAGTACTAATACATCGCCATGATTACTCGAGCCACACAGATGCGCAACGTCAGGATTACGTCACTTTATTGTGACGTAATCCCGACGTTTTGCACAGGTGTTATTATTTTGGCAAATATTAAGTTGGCAGTAGTCAATCAAACTGCCAAACCACCAAATTAAAATGATCGCCAATATTTCTGGTTATACGGTATTGCTCACATGTGAGTGGGGTGTTGATGGGTTTGGAATTGTTGGCTGCATTTGACTGGACCGTTCTTTACTATAGCTCTTAGTGTCATTTAGATGCAACACAATATGGTATTAGTAATTTGGACAGAGACCACACTACATGGTTGGTACACAGAATATCACCTGTGTTCCTACAAGGATTACTGGAGGAGTTGCCTTGATGCTTGACAATGTGTCATTGTTCTTCCGAATGTCAGTCGGAGCTTTCTTATTCAAGGAGTTGCCATCAACTTTTTCCCACTCATTGAGGACAGTAACTGCTTTGTTGAGACTTTGTTTATTTGTGACATCAAATATTAGCAGACAACCATCAGCGCCACTCAATTGGCTCCTAATATGCGGACCTTTTAAGTACAAGCCTGTTTGAGGATCGTGAACACCTTTTACACACCATACCTACAACAATGAACAATCGCAATAATCAATAATGCAAGTATTACAATATGATATGAAAAATGAATGATGAAATAAAATAAACTCACCATGAGTTGCAACTTTATGTCACAGCTGCTATTTTCAATAGTAGTCTCTTTGGGAGCAAAGGAAGTACCTGCGAGCCAAAATTATGATACATTTAGAAGTCCTCCTCATTGCATACATTATAAGATGGCATTCTACATTATTCTTAACATGACCTTATACATTTATACAGAAATAACTAACTTAAAGAGAAAATGAGACAATTCATGTCTATCTTTTCACTGCATAGTGTCAACCATACAATATCTTACAAAGGGACAGAGATGCCATAAAGGCAGGACATCCCTTGGAAGAAAAGGGACATCTTTTATTTCATTTCAACTTCCGGCATGTAACATTCGATATATATACTATATAATATATATATATACAGTGGGACCCCTGTAAGCAGGACACCTTGGGTCAGTCTTTTCGTGTCCTGATTATAGGGGTGTCCTTATTTCAGGGGTTATGTACTTTGGATTGGAATTCATGGACATGCACAACGTGGGGGTGTAACTCGGCAGCCATTTTGGGTGGCAAAAAGACACATTGCAGAGAAATACGAAATTTGCATGATTTGTCTAGTTGCAAAAGTTCTAGACATGTATTTGTTATACCCCGGCTTTGCTGGGTACATGGCGGATATATTTGAGTGTCAGGAAGCGATATACTGAGGGCAAAGCCCAAGGTTATCATTTCCTGACACTCAAGTATATCCCCATGTACCCAGCAAAAGGCGGGGTATAACAAATATGCATCATGTCCAAATGATTGAAAGTACATTGGCATTATGAATGCAGATGAGACTTTTGCGAAGAAAGAAAAGGAGCTGGAAACAACAGAAAAACCTCAATCCGAGGCAAGTTAACAAAAACTGAGTACCCATCAACTCTCTAATACCTAGCAAAAAGAGGTGTGGGGATAATGATCACAGCCATCATTTCTCTGAGCCTACTGATATAGAAGTGCAGTTATGTAAGTGCCCAAAACACCACCAAGAGAACCAAATGGGCTGAGTAACTACCGGTATTATCCAGCCTAGCCAGAACCACGAAGTCTTCAACCTAAATGACCGATGTTAAAATCATTCTCGATTTGCCGCCCTTCTGAAAGCACGACAGTTTTGTGGTTATATTTTGTGTTCCTTCAACTGTATTTGTGATCTTCACCTCTTGTGACATCGTGTATCAGTATTGCTGGTGCAATGATCGTCTATACTATTATGTGACAAGTGCGGCAATAATTGATAACTTCCTTTATATTAAGAAAACTGGGTATATCAGTAATGAGGTGTATACAGTAGTTGGTGTTTTTGAAGTTAAGTGACAATATCACCAATCGGGATACGTACATGGATAGGTTATAAAATGGGAACAGAAGGCTTAGCGATTTAAACATCCGAGGGCAGAGCCCTACGGTGTTGATTGCTAAACTTCTGTTCCCATTGTATAACTATCTTGTACCATGATGCAAGACATCAAAGGGTGCAGCCTGAGGATGTAGGTTACTTGTTTCGATCCCCCTTCTTCATTTAACTTGTTCTTTCTCTCACATTATACGAATAAATAGATTCTTAACTGTCCAAATGTAGTTGTACTAAGACTGTTAGCTATACGATTGGCCGAATTGTTTAGAGAGCCAAGCTGCATGGTACAAGATACAAATTTTCAAGTGAGCTGTCGGTCTCTATCTACATCCACTCCATACACTGCATCCACACATCAGACCCAAATGTTTCCAATCAGTAGGTACCTAACCCGACAGTCTCTAGTAGGAGCACAATCTGACCGTCAATCTCCAGGGAAATTCTAGCCGTCCTGCTCTATCTATCAATGTGAAATTTTGTTTCATTGATAGCTTGGCTTGAGGAAAGGGTTTAATTCGATATCGATACATTCGAGTTCGATTGTCCCTTTCAAGAGGTATTCCAGCCGTACCTTTCAATCTATCAATTTCCTTCCAATACATAAGTGATAAAAATTAATAATATTAACGAGGTGTATAACAGAGTCAGTTATACACCTTGGGAAAGAACACCCCATGAATACGTAATGAGGTAGTTTAGCAATTAAGACACCTGACCACAGCAAAGGAAATGCCCACACATTATGGTACAAGTAGTAGTTATACCCCACTTTCAGTGTGTACTGTGCGGATGTACTAAGTGTTAGGAATAGATTGGCCAAGCGTGCAGCCCGAGGATTATCTATTCCTAACACTTAGTGCATCTGCACAGTACACACTGAAAGAGGGGCATAACTAGTATGTACGCCGTAGGCACATTCATTTACACTGGTATCGATGAAGGTTTTCAGCTGCACAAGTAATTCAAATGCAGATGATGATAGCCCCACAAAATTTTCAAGTTGATATTTATGTGTATTCACTTCAAACTTTCATTCAAAGCAATTTTGCTACCACAAGCTCCACACTTATCACAGTGTGAGAATATTGTACCCCCTTTTTGCTTACTGAAAGATTCATGTGTAAATCAGGAAGGTTGAAACGTACACTTCTTCCAGACTTCTTAGTCATACTTGTACCTAAATTATCAGTTGAGTTAGATCGGTCGAACCAATCTGCCATCTTGAAACACAAACTATGCATATGAAACAATATTTCCGATATTACAAATTAATATTAGTAACAGAATTGCTGATAGTTTGGTAGTGAAATTGCCTTACTAAAACTCTTCTGAATTCAGGACAAAGGGGAGCGAGGTCAGGCAGCGGGACATGTATGGTAGTGTCTGAATCATGATGGTTGACACCTATGTCCCTGGCCATTTTGTTTCCAGGCAATTGCAGTGGTAACTCTCCAATACAAACCTCTGAATTAAGAAAACCTCTATATCTAGGACAGAATTCTGTGTCCCAGTGTAGTACTGTAGTGTATAAAATAACCTCTGAATTGAGGAAACCTCTAAAATAAGAACATATAATGGAAGTCCCAAAATGTCCTTAATAGAGAGGTTCCACTGCACATGTACTGTGTACATCACAGACATTGGTACATTTGTGGTATTCTGAGCTATAATCTATTCACTAACATTCGGGGTGCAGTGACTTACCAATTTGCACAACATAGTAACCTTTGAGATCTCGATTATAACAAAGTTTTTCGAAAAAGTAATGACGACCGACACATGGTCCACTGATTATAACAACTTTGAATCGAACTGGCTCTAGAAAAAAGAAAAAGAAATAAATAGAGGATGTAATATTATTTTAAAATAAATACTATTGCTACATATTGTTGAATATATACATTATGGAATCAGCATTTTATAGTGCACAGGAAGGTTCTCAAATACGGGATAATTGAGACCAACAATCTTGCAACAGAGATTCTTCTGTTGTCCATCACGCTATTTCTCCAACATCAAAAACATCTAGCACACCGAGGCTATACATAATACTTAATAAAAACTGGCTTGCAGTAAAATTAATGTAACTGCTGAGAACTTCTTTCGTTCTTAATTCAAGGAACCTGCTGCAAAAATCACTAGCTGACAAGAACAGCACAGGGATCCAGAATACAGGCACACACTTTAATGAATTATTAATAGGTATTCTTGTGTGAAATGAAAAAGGCCTACGAATTACGAAATTATGTAAATTTGGGCTATTTGACAATGCTCCACTCAACAAGCAATTCTGCATATACGTACTTCCATTTCAAACTACCCTCATGTAATATGACAACAGAAAACTCACGATGGATGCACAGGTAGAGAAATCCATACTCAGTCTGACGCAGACTTTTAGCTGATGGTCTCTTCTCTGGGTCATTTTCCAAACAAGAAATAATCACAGTCCTCAGGGGGTGGGACTCTGGAATCACTTTGATGTGGTCACGCCTCCTGTCATTCTCCGCTTCTGTACCAATACCTTGAAGGCTAGGATTGGGATCCAAACATGTCACCATCTGCAACATCAACACACCGAGGGAAAACGTATCCATCTTCTCGGTGTACCTGGGCTCTTTGCCGAGCACTTCCGGGGGCATGTACGGAATACATCCGGGGCCATGCTGGTCAGGTATCCTAAATCTGTAGGACGAAACTTGGCCTGACCAAGGTCGCTAATCTTCACGAGACCCGTTTCTGTGAGGAGAACGTTCTGGTCAGTCAGGTTTCGATGAAACACGGGAGGCTTACGGCTATGTAAATAATTCAATCCGTCGATTATTTCGCTGGAAATTCTACAAGCTTCCTTCTCTTCTAGGCCGCCATCTTGTTTCTTCTTCTTCACCAGATAATCTCGCAGCGTCTCGTGGAGCAGTTCCATGACGAGAGCCTTCTCTCCTCTCACGTCGAACACCCCAACAAACTCGACTATGTGTGGATGTATCAAAGAAGACAATATTTCACATTCTCTGAGGAATTCTTGTTGTACGTGTTCGTAGTCTGCTGCCTGGTATCTCGCCTGTTCTAATAGAAGTCGATGAATTTTCTTTATAGCTACGGGTCTTCCCTGATATCTTCCTCTGTGGACAGTCCCGTAAGCCCCTCTTCCAATTTCTCCCCCGATTTTCACGGATTGACCAGCGCCCATTCAAGTCGAACTGTAGCTAGAACGATTGTACTAGCTACTTGTACGTATGAAATAGACTCAACAGCAACAGGAAATAATAATAGTCTCGCTTATAGTCCAGACCCATTCTCGCCTCAAATTTGGAATTGGGACTTCGTCCCATGGCCAATTGCATTGATGCAAACTGAATTATCAATGGTATATAATATACCATTGATAAATTCGATCAGTTTGCAAATGTTGAAAACTGGAACGAATATGCTGTATATTTGTTCAAGTTTTCAACATTTGTAACAATAACATTCTTGGTCTGGTATAATATGTATAGGAGTATAATAACATTTTATTATATAAAACAATTTCAATGAATTATACGTTATAGGCTATTACATATAGAATACTAAGCTCCAACAATACAATCTATAATCCATCTTGAAAATTGATAACAAAATGTTTAATACAACTCAACATAAGCACAAGTCAACTAATGACAACACAAGAATCTCGTGCTTGGAGGCATCATTTTGGTAGTGTTCCCGACAGCTTACAGATGATGGAAAGCATCACCTCATCGGCTCCAGCACTGATGGACAATAGTCTGGTGTCTCTGTACATCCTAGCTTCCACTTCGTTCATGTAGCCCATTCCTCCCAGAACTGAAGACATCTCACGAACCAGCCTGCCTGCCTTCAGTTTAGCCATGGAAACAAACTTCGTCATTTTGTGTCCTTTCAAATGTAAATCTAAACATGTAGAGTAGTAGAGAAAGAGTATGTTAGTCTATTGTGTGTGTGTGTGTGTGTGTGTGTGTGTGTGTGTGTGTGTGTGTGTGTGTGTGTGTGTGTGTGTTTGTGTGTGTGTGTGTGTGTGTGTGTGTGTGTGTGTGTGTGTGTGTGTGTGTGTGTGTGTGTGTTTGTGTGTGTGTTTGTGTGTGTGTGTGTGTGTGATTGTCATCAAGCACTATAGGGTATGTAGTGACAAAGAAGCCATATTGCTATTGGTCTGTTAAAAAAACAAACTAAGCATTGCATGGGCTTCAATAGTGCTGATTATGTTAAGTGGTATAATAGAATTTTGTGACCTTTGTCAGGAGCTCACATTGGATTTGAGGTGGATAGAAGGACAGGTAGGTATGTCGTGACTAGTACACCAGGGCATCATATAATATAATTTATAGAACATATGGTAAGGACAGGAAGGGATGGTTGCTAGATTGAACAACACTGATGAGAAAGTGAACAACTATAGTATAGAGATCCCTTCAACACAATTACAACAAAACAGAATGCATTTGAAAACTACAGAGAATTGTGTCCTTGTTGACAATTGTGCTGTTAGAGGCTTCACTATGACAGATTGTAAGAACACACACAGAATTTACAGAGCTTTGCAAATAAATAGCAAGACGTACATCACAATATCCAGTTCATGCATGGAATCACAGTTTGGTTCAGTATATGTAAACAGGATAACCACATAAGCACATACATATTATACATTATAAATGGATGAGATGTTCCATCCTCAGGAACACCCACTCACTGGAGGCTGATGCCCATAGCCTTTCTCTATGGAACTGCATCATTTGGTAGGTGAACCCCATCCAAATCTCCCCAATGATGTTCTTCTTTGGAACAGGAACGTCCTTGAAGAATATCTGAGCCGTATCACTGGACCTGTTACCAAGTTTGTCCAATGTTCTACACCTTTGGCATCCATCGGTAGACAGATGAGGGATTTATTCTTGTGGACGTGTCCTTCACTGGTGTTGGCTAGCAAGCACATCCAGTCTGCCTGGGCTCCGCTGGTGGTCCATATTTTACCCCCGTTGATGACCAGCTCATTGCCAACCACTTTTGATGTGGTCTTAATGCTGGCAACATCAGAGCCCGATCCAACCTCGCTCACACCAGGACAAACAGCTATATCCTGTGTTGGTAGACACATATGTACATATGTACATATGTATTATACTAGTACTGTCAATGCATTTGTAATGCTATATACTGTATGTGTTGTGCTGTGTGTGTGTGTTCGTGTGTGTGTGGGCACTGTTTCATGACATGCATTATGACTCCAATAGCTATAGCTAGTATTATTATGTATTTCACACTTTCAGCTCTACGTTCCATTCATAACTATAATTAATAAGTATGGAGGTCATCTATAGTTGTAAATAATTTTAGTTAGTTTTGTAAGTTCTTTGATTTGAATTAATTTTATTAAAAAAATCCAACATTACAATAATGCATGGATATATCATCATGCTCAAATGTCATTTAATGAATATACTGGCTTTCGGTACATACTGATTTCAAGCTGTATTATGTGCCATTTTACGTAGTACATTATGCGATGACATATTAAATACACTTGCCTAGACCTTGTATTAGTAAAATGTGAAATGCATTTATTAATTGAAGCAAAATTTTATATGAAATAAAATTAATAATCCATGATAAGAGTAGGAATGAATATGTTTCAAGTTATATCCTGGAAGTTAAACCTACCTAAGTTAAAACTACCTATTTGTTCAGTCTTAATTGCAGGTTGGTCACCATGTGGTTCACCAGCATGCTGTGGATGGCAAACAATAACAACAGTCATCGCATTGATCAAATGTAGCAACATACAACAACTAGTCCAGAGGCCATGTGCTCAGTAGAGCACTAATACCCCATGCACAACCATGTAGCCCATGCAGTGAACTGATATGAGTTTGAATATTAGGTCAAATGTATATAATAGTGACTACACCATTGAGGATGGGCAGTTTCTTGAGCTAAGAACGTGTCACCCCCAAGGATCAAAAAATTCAGCTAAATAATATGAGCACATTGTAGCCCTAGATTAAAAATTAATAATATTAAGTAGACCTGGGAACCCGACCATAAATGATTTAATACAAAATGGAAGAATATATAGACTCCACATGAGGTATTGGCTCAGAGTCTCTTTGTGACATTTTGAAGGACTCTCATTTCTGAGGTGCATGCACAGGAGTTGATACTTTCAGTTTTGTATTTTACATAACAACGTCAATTTGCAACAGAGCTTTTTTCATTCAAAGCCTATGATAATACACCAGCCCGGGTGCCACCCTGGTTCCTACGCCTACGCACTTTGCTAGAGACCACCATAAGTGACCAGTTGAAGGGGGTGTTCCAAAACATGATCTCTAAAACCATTAAATTTTATGTGATAGACAACATCAGCAAAATGGACAATTTTTTGACTATGTGAACCTAGAGACAATGCACTCAATACAGTCAGGTGATGCATGCATGAGTGGTAGTCTCTGGTGAGGAGGTATTTGTTGAAATGTTAGAATATGCCAGGGACTAATAAACTGGTCGTACAAAAGTGTGGTCCTTCACCAGGGGTCTCTCAGAGGGGGCATTGGTGTAGTTCTTTGCTCACAGACAGGTGGGAAGACATACCAGTGTAGGCACACAGGTATTCAAACCTACAAACAGCGGCAATCCCTAACTCACTTCATGGCTTCATTCACATTATATCCCGTCACAGAAGACACTTCAATACAACCACTCAGGTTGTGTTCTGCAACAAATGCCTTCATCTCTTTCAGTGAAACCTCTCTCCGTTCCTCTCGATCACACTGCAACAGCAGTATATACAAACATAATAATATTATACCATAATGAAAAAATGTAATCAATATTCTTCAAATATTATTGAAGATAACGTGTCAAGTTAAGGTCATAGCACCCAGTCCAACTGGGTTTTACCCTCTGAAACAAACTTCTGAAAGGTTACGAAATTGGGCATTTTAAACAGACTGTCGCAGTTGGGAGTAGTACAAACCTCGTTACCCTAACCCTCATTTTACAAGGGTTCGACTTGAAAGTTTAATCTGGGTTCGATTTGGTTTCATGTCTTGTGAAAGCACTAACTCACTTCAAACCGAGATCGATCGGTTTTACGGTGTCCATGTGAAAAGTGTATTACCGTTGCACTGTGCAACTTGCTTAGCAAATACCTAGGTTAGTGAGTATACTACACTCAGTTCTTAGCTAATTGACATTATATCAAACAGTACTGAGTGAGTACCTTTGACAATAATTATAAGTACAGATTTTGGTGTTCCCTTCAAGGTACGTGTGTACTTACTAAGCAAGTTGGGCTGTATTACAGATGTTGCTCACATGTGAGTGGGGTGCTGATGGGTTTAGAGTTGTTGGCTGTGTATGACGGGACTGTTTTTTAAAACGGCTCTTGGTATCATTTAGATGCAACACCATATGGTACACACGTTTAGCAGTCCAGACAGAGACTACACTACATGGTTGATACACTGAATATCACCTGTGTTCCTACAAGGATTACTGGAGGAGTTGCTTTGATAATTGTTTCATTGTCATTCCGAATGTCAGTTGGAGCTTTCTTATTCAAGGAGTTGCCATCAACTTTTTCCCACTCATTGAGGAGTGCTACTGATTGATTGAGACTTTGTCTGTTTGTGACATCAAATATTAACAGACAACCATCAAAGCCTTTCATTAATCGCCAACAACCATCTAAGAGCAGGTCTGATGGAGGACAGACACTATTTACCTATAACAATGAACAATCGCAATAGTGCAAGTATTACAATATGATATTAAATATCATGAAATAAAATAAACTCACCCAGATAGTCAACTTTATGTTGCAGCTGCTATTTTCAATAATTATGTCTTTGCCACCAATGTGAGTACCTACAAGCCAAATTATAATACATATAGAAGTCCTCCTCATTTGTATGTGTATATAAGATGGTGATCTACATTATTCTTAACATGACCTTAAACAAGTAATACAGAAATAAGAGAAAATGAGACAATTCATATCCACAGTACGGATCATATAAAAGGAAACAAAATTAACTTTTAACGCTTAACGTTTTTGGGTTAAATGTTTACGTAGATCAGTCAACCGTTAGTGGTTAACAGTTAACCGTTTGTAATCATATTCATAAGTTGGTAGGATGTTATATGCTACATACGAGATTTCTTTGTGCATAAAGACAGTTGATCTCCACTTGTTATGCCCATGGTCCTTTAGCAGCTTCAGTAAATACATTTAAGTTACCTCGTTGTTCTCTTAAAGGCAATCTTCTATTATCTAGACCATTTCAGGTATCAGCTTGAAAGATCCACAAGTTACAGGTAGACCACTAACTTTAATTGCCATACTTGATTGTTAAATAACCCTTCAAAGCGAGCAAATTCAAGCGAAGCAAGAAAGTAACAAATCCAATGAATTGCGGGAGACGAATCTACGTATATAAAACTACATACATATTGATACTGTATCTCAAAGAGTTAACAGTTAATCGTTAACCGTTATCCACTAAAGGTTAACAGTTAGCAAAAATCGGTTAAAATTTGACAAGGACGTAAAAATATTAATATTGGGCTCCCAAGTAATTAAGTGCATGGGTAGGAACTTCTGAGTCAACTACGAACTGGAAGAGATATGTCAAGATCAAAAACCTTACTACTGCTTGGAATAATATTATGTATACATAACCAGAAGTTCTTAATAACAGCAATCATTTAATATACAGTAATGTGCAAAAATAACCGATTTTGAAATGCCCGAATTTGGAAATTGGGCGACAATTTGAGCACAACAGCTTCATTGAACGTAATAACGTCAGTGAGGTTCCTTCTAAACTTAAACGAACCTTTCACATGCAGAGGGTGACAGCCCCACAAAAATTTCAAGTCGATATTTATGTGTATCTATTTCAAACTTTCATGTAAATTAATTTTGCTACAACCAGCTCCTCGCCTATCACAGTGTGAGAATAGTGTATCCCATGTCGGCTTATAAAAAAAACATGTGCATGTCAGGAAGTTTGAAATTTACACTTCTTCCAGACTTCTTTGTCATACTTGCACCTAAAATTATCAGTTGAGTGGAATCAGACGAATGAATCTGCCATCTTGAAACACAAACCATGCATATGGAACAATATTTATGATATTGTGAATTTATATTAGTAACATAATTGTTGATAGTTCGGTTGGGAAAATTGCCGTGCTAAAACTCTTTTGAATTCAGGACGACAGGGAGCGAGGTTGGGCAGTGGGACATGTGCAGTAGTGTCTGAATCACGACGGTTGACACCAATGTCCCTGGCCATTTTGTTTCCAGGCAATTGCAGTGGTAACTCTCTAATACAAACCTCTGAACTAAGAAAACCTCTATATTGAGAACACCATTCTGTGTCCCAGTATAATACTGTAGTGCATAAAATGACCTCTGAATTGAGGAAACCTCTGAAATAAAAACATATAATGGAGGTTCCACTGTACATGTACTGTGTACATCACAGAGATTAGCACACTTGTGGTATTCTGAGCTATAATTTGTTCAGTGACAAACAGCAGGATGCAATGACTTACCAACCCAGAAAAAGTAATCACAAGGAACTCGATTATAACAATATCTTTGGAAAAAGTAATGACGACCGCCAGATGGTCTACTAATTATAACAACTTTGAATCGAACTGGTTCTAGAAAAAAGGAAGAGAAATAAATAGAAGATGTAATATTATTTTAAAATAAATGCTATTGCTACATATTGTTGAATACATTATGGAATCAGCAGTTCATAGTGCACAGAAAGGTTCTCAGATAAGGGATAATTGAGACCAACAATCTTGCAACAAATATTCTTCTGTTGTCCATCACACTATTTCTTCAACACCAAAAAAATCTGGTACACACGCTACTTGATAAAACTGGGCTTACGGTAAATTTAACTGCTGAGAATCTCTTTGGCTCTTAATTGAAGGAACCCACTGGAAAAATCACTATATAGCTGATAAGAGCAGTTTTAGGGGTCCAGAATACAGGTACACACTTTAATAAATCATGAATAGGTATTCTTGTGTGATTCTGAAACAAATTAAGGTATAAACAGGCTGCCTGCTGAATAAACAGTACAATGAAAATTTTGACCATTTGATAATGCTCCACTCAACAAGCAATTCTGCATATACTTCCATTTCAAACTACCCTCCTGTAATATGACAACAGAACACTCACGATGGATGCACAGGTAGAGTAATCCATATTCAGTCTGCCGCAAGCTTTTAGCTGATGGTCTCTTCTCTGGGTCATTTTCCAAACAAGAAATAATCACAGTCCTCAGGGGGTGGGACTCTGGAATCAACTTGATGTGGTCACGCCTCCTGTCAATCTCCGCTTCTATACCAATACCTTGAAGGCTAGGATTGGGATCCAAACATGTCACCATCTGCAACATCAACACACCGAGGGAAAATGTATCCATCTTCTCGGTGTACCTGGGTTCTTTGCCGAGCACTTCCGGGGGCATGTACGGAATGCATCCGGGGGCCATGCTGGTCAGGTAGCCTACATCTGTAGGACGAAACTTGGCCTGACCAACGTCGCTAATCTTCACGACACCCGTTTCTGTGAGGAGAACGTTCTGGTCATTCAGGTTTCGATGAACCACGGGAGGCTCAAGGCTGTGTAGATAATTCAATCCGTCGATTATTTCGCTGGTAATTCTACAAGCTTCCTTCTCTTCTAGGCCACCATCTTGTTTCTTCTTCTTCACCAAATAATCCCTCAGCGTCTCGTGGAGCAGTTCCATGACGAGAGCCTTCTCTCCTTTCACGTCGAACACACCGACAAACTCGACTGTGTGTGGATGTATCAAAGAAGACAGTATTTCACATTCTCTGAGAAATTCTTGTTGTACAAGGTCGAAGTCTGCTGCCTGGTATCTCGCCTGTTCCAATAAAAGTCGATGAATTCTCTTTATAGCTACGGGTCTTCCCTGATATGTTCCTCTGTGGACAGTCCCATAAGCCCCTCTTCCAATTTCTCTCCCGATTTTCACAGACTGACCAGCGCCCATTCAACTGTGGCTGTGTAGACTCAAACGCACAATATACCGCCGCCCCCGCAGTATACCTTCATAACGTACGCCCAGCAGTGTGCGCACGCGCGTGTATACTGTATAATGTTTCATGACATACAGTACCATGAATCCAATAGCTATAGCTAGTATTATTGACTCCAATAGCTATAGCTAGTATTATTATTATGTAGTCCAGTAGCACTCTTTCAACTCTACGTTCCATTCATTACTGTAGCTATAATAGCTAGTTGTACATATAAAATAGACTCAACAGCAACCGTAGGTGTAGTCTCCCTTATAGTCCAGACCCATTCTCGCCTCCAATTTGGAATTGGGACTTCGTCCCAATTGCATTGATGCATATGCATACTAAATAATTATTAATGGTATATTTCTCCAAGTTTTCAACATTTGTAACAATAACATTCTTGGTCTGGTATATGTATAGGAGTATAATAACAATTTTGATATATAAAACAATTGACAATAAAACAATGAATTATACGTCAGTAGCAGGTTATTACATAATATAGAGTACTAATCTCCAACAATACAATCTATAATAATATTCATCTTGAAAATTAATAACAAAATGTTTAATACACCTCAACATACGCACAAGTCATCTAATGACAACACAAACACCTCGTAAGAATCTCATGGTTGGAGGCATCACTTTGGAAGTGTTCCCGACAGGTTACAGATGATGGAAAGCATCACCTCATCGGCTCCAGCACCGATGGACAACAGTCTGATGTCTCTGTACATCCTTGATACTTCCACTTCATTCATGTAGCCCATTCCTCCCCAGAACTGGAGACAGGAGTCTGTCATCTCACGAACCAGTCTACCTGCCTTCAGTTTAGCCATGGACACAAACTTCGTCATTTCGTGCACTTTCAAATGTAAATCTAAACATGTAGGTAATAGAGGAAGAGTATGTTAGTCTACTTGTGTGTGTGTGTGTGTGTGTGTGTGTGTGTGTGTGTGTGTGTGTGTGTGTGTGTGTGTGTGTGTGTGTGTGTCAAGTTCTATAGAGTATGTAGTGACAAAGAAGCCATATTATTGTTATTGGTTTGTTAAACAAACTAAGCATTACATGGGCTTCAATAGTGCTGATTATGTTAAGTGGTGTAATAGAATTTCGTGACCTTTGCCAGGAGCTCGCACTGGATTTGAGGTGGATAGAAGGACAGGTAGGTATGTCGTGTCTAGTACACCAGGGCATCATATCGTACGTATGGTAAGGACAGAAATGGATGCTTGCTACATTAACAACATGCATTTTGGTGAGAAGGTGAACAACTGGCATAGAGATTCCTTCAACACAATTACAACAAAACAGAATGCATTTGAAAGCAACAG
The DNA here is from genome assembly GCA_964020155.1 of Chondrilla cf. caribensis. Lineage (NCBI taxonomy): Eukaryota > Metazoa > Porifera > Demospongiae > Chondrillida > Chondrillidae > Chondrilla > Chondrilla cf. caribensis. Next base: position 1,677,369 of record OZ026551.1, on the reverse strand, counting down.
AGAATTGCGTCCTTGTTGACAGTTGTGCTATATTAGAGGCTTCAATGACAGATTGTAAGAACACAAACAGAATTTACAGAGCTTTGAAAATAAATAGCAAGACGTACATCACAATATCCAGTTCATGCATGAAATCACAGTTTGGTTCAGTACAATACGTACGTATAACAGGATAACCACATAAGCACATACATAATATACATTATAAATGGATGAGATGTCCAATCCTCAGGAAAACCCACTCACCTGAGGCTGATGCCATAGCCTTTCTCTCTGGAACTGCGTCATTTGGTAGGTGAACCCCATCCACATCTCCCCGATATATGATGTTCTTCTTTGGAACATGAACGTCTTCAAAAAAATATCTGATCTGTATCGCTGGACCTGTTACCAAGTTTGTCCAATGTTCTACTCACAGTCACACCTTTGGTATCCATCGGTAGACAGATGAAGGATTTGTTCTTGTGGACGTGTCCTTCACTGGTGTTGGCCAGCAAGCACATCCAGTCTGCCTGGGCTACGCTGGTGGTCCACATTTTACCTCCGTTGATGACCAACTCATCACCAACCACTCTTGCTGTGGTCTTGATGCTGGCAACATCAGAGCCTGATCCAATCTCGCTAACACCAAGACACACAACTACATCTCTTGTGTTGGTAGACCATACCATATACCATATACTGTCAATACACAAGTAATTCCACTGTGTGTGTTGCACTGGTTGTGTGTTCGTATGTGTTTGTGTGTGTGCGTGCTTGTGTGTGTATGTGTGTGTGTGTGTGTGTGTGTGTGTGTGTGTGTGTGTGTGTGTGTGTGTGTGTGTGTGTGTGTGTGTGTATGTGTGTGTGTGTGTGTCATCAAGCTCTATAGGGTATATAAATATTATAGTAACAAAGTAGCCATATTGTTACTGGTTTGTTAAGAAAACAAACTAAGCATTACATGGGCTTCAAGAGTGCTGATTATGTTAAGTGGCATAATAGAATTTCGTGACCTTTGCCTGGAGCTCACACTGGATTTGAGGTAGACTGGTGTGTACTGTTTCATGATATGTAGTGTATAATACCATGACTCCAATATTTATAGCTAGCTATTATTATTACAGTACTAGTGCCACCCACTTAATAGGCCACAATTCGTTTCGGAAAATTTGGCCTATTATCTGTTTTGGCCTATTATCCAATTCCTACTAATCACACAGTACAATGTTACTTTCACATGTATGTATTATTTTATATTATGTAGTCCATGCTTTCAATTCCACCTTCCATTCATAACTAAAATAGTAAGTATTATATAGTTACATATAGAGGCCATCTATAGTTGTAAATAATTTTAGTTCGTTTTGTAAGTTTCTTTGATTTGAATTTAAAAACAACACTTCCACATAACATTAATGTATGGACATATTATCAAACTCAAATGTCATTTAATGAATAGTGGATTTCAGTACATACTGATTTCAAGCTGTATTATGCGCATTATACATGCATTATAAGATTACATATGAAATACACTTGCCCTCAGCCTTGTATTAGTTAAATGTAAAATGCAATGATAGTAATTGAAGCAAAATTTAACATGAAATAAGGAAATTAAAAATCCATAATAATAGTAGGAACCTACATGACTGAATACGTTTCAAGGTATATCCTGGAAGTGAAAAAAACTATTTGTTCAGCCCTATTTGCAGGTTGGTCACCATGTGGTTCACTAGCATGCTGTGGACGGCAAACAATAACAACAGTCATAATATTATTTAGACCCGGCAATCCAACCATAAATGATATAATACAAAATGGAAGAATATATAGACTCCACATGAGGTATCTCTTTGTGAATCTTTCGAAGGACTCTCACTTTGGAGGTGCATAGGAGTTGATACTTTCCGTTTTTGTATTCTACATTATCCCCTCAACTCGCATCAGGACTTTTTTCATTCAAACCTACAATAATACACCTTGCTGGAGACCACCAAAAGGGACCAGTTGAAGGAGTTTTTTCCAAACATAATTTCTTAAACCTTTTATGTAATACATTGTCATCAGTAAAAATGAACAATTTTTACCATGTGTTTAAGGACAGATGCCTGGCCATGTACAAACCACATTATTACTCGCTGTGCAGGCACACCCAGGGTCAATGCTACTCACAGTAGTGGTCCTCTAACTCACTTCATTGCTTCATTCACATTATATCCCGTCATAGAAGACACCTCAATACAACCATTCAGGTTGTGTTCCATAACAAATGCCTCCATCTCTTCTAGTGACACCTCTCTCTCATTCTTTAGATCACACTGTGGTAGCAATATATACATTATTATTCAGATATCATTGAAGGTCAAGTGTCAAGTTAAGCCTGTAGTACCCATCCAGCCAGGTTTTAACCTCTAAAGTACTAAATTTCTGAATATCAAAGTTGAGCATTTTATACAGACTTTCACATTTGGGCGTAACACAAATCTGCGGCCTGTTTACTACAGCCGTTGGTGTCATTCAGATGTGACACAATATGGTACACACATTTAGTGCATGGTTCAGACATAGACCGCACTACACACTTGGTACACTATCACCTTTGTTCCTACAAGGATTACTGGATGAGTTGCTTTAATATTGGTGTCATTGCTTCTTCGATCGTTATTTGGAGGCTGCTTATTCAAGGAGATGCCATCAACTTTTTCCCACTCTTCAAGGATAGCAGCTGCTTCATCAGAGAGAGTTTGCCTCCTTGTGACATCGAATAACAGCAGACATCCATCAGCACCTCTAAAATACACCCTAGGAGGTAGTCTGTACAGCCAGTTTTGACCACCTTTCACACTCCACATCTAAAACAATAAACAACCACAAAATTGCAAGCATTTTTTACAATATGACATGAACAAAATGCAAGTGATTCAAGTTCAAAACCTGCCGCCCCTGCACTCAAATTACTCGGGTGTCTTGCTCAGGTTCAGAAGAACCTTCAATTACGTTATCGTTACGTTATTCGGTGAAGCTTCAGCACACAAATTCAAGCCTAATTTCTAATTCTCACATTCGAAATCAGCCATCTTTCGGCATGCAAAATAAATTATAATAGAAATTCATTGTTGCTGTTACGCGTAGGAACACATATTATACATATTATAATATGTGCAGTGAAAAACATATCAAGCGTTACATACTAGAAGTCGAAATGAAAATACTATAGGGGCTGCCACAGGTAGCCCCTAAAAATGATTCATGAAATAAAATAAACTCACTTGAAGTTCCAACTTTAAGTTGCAGCTGTTAATTTCAATATTAATCTCTTTGGAATAATAGCTAGCACCTGCAAGCCAAACGCATAATACTTCTACAAGTCTGATTCATTGTATATTGTATATAATGTTTTACACTTAATTTATTCTTAAAGGGCCAGTAACATGAAAAAACAATTTGGGCTCAAATAAGCTCTTTTAGTAAGTAAACCCTCGTGGTGATGTTTAAAATCGCCATTCTTGCTTTAAACGAGAGAAATTCGCCGCTTTTGGTCGTAAAATGCGGCCATTTTGAATGCGTAATGACATCACAAGAGGACCCATTAACACGTTTGTAATACAATTTACTGGCAATTTTCGCTTATTTTGCTAGGTTTAAACTCTGCATCTCTTAGATTCGGCATTATTTGGAATTAAATAAACGCTTATTTGCTGCTGGAAGCATGGTGGGAGTTTTTGCCCCGAAACATGATGTGACTGGAATGTATATACTGATAATTCGTTTCATTGCTGTTATAATGGGTGTCTGGTTGTAGAAACACATTCATCTGTTGGATTCCCAAGCTCCTCCATTACTACGCACCACTTAAAACCAACCTTGCAAAATAAATGCAATTGCTGAACACTATTTACAATTCAAATCATATATATACAATATAGACAGTGGTACAGAAAATGCAGTAATCACAGTATAACAATATATAACTCAAGATTAATGCTAAAATGACTGACATACTGGCCGAATGGGAATTCCGAGATGATATTTCGATGTTTATCACTATAATTTAGAGAAATGTCGTCAATAACACGCCACAATTCATGTGCATACCGTGCAGTGTTATCCAGTCTTCAAATCATCTCGCCAGGATCCTCTTTTAAGTCACTTTCCTACCCCCATCTGTCATTTGCCACAATGGGTTCGAACAGATAAGATTCCATTACAAACATTGCAGGAATACTCTAATCATCGTTATCGTCCGCACTAACATCATTTAACTTTACTGGAGTGCTCATTTCGCCTTCGCCGTTGAAACAAAGGCCATTATGATCACTAAATTTGTTCCTCAAAATACTTCAGACACCTTTCGTTCCTCTTACGACGTCACAAAATATGACGAAGATGACGTAACCTGGCGTAATTGGCTATAAAATCCTCGATTACTCCCCACCCAGATGACAGGGACGAATTCAAACATCACCATTGGTGTTTACTAACTAAAAGGAGTAATTCAAGACCAACTTGTTTTTTCATGTTACTGGCCCTTTAATTATGACATTACATTATTACAAAAAGTGCCTGTCCTCACTGCATGGTGTCCACCATGCAATATATTACAAAGGGATGGAAATGTCATAAGAGCAGTACTTTCCTTGCATGAAGAGGGTTTTTTCCCCACTTACTCTGGTCATGACAATTATTTCATTATTAAATATGTTTATATGTACATACATCCATTGCAAATTTTGAAATCACGCCATTTTGCTACCACCAGCTCAATACATATCACAATGGGTGAAGGTTGTATCCTGTTTCTACTCACAGAATGTCCTAGCTGCTAAGCATATGTCAGGAAGTTTGAAATTTGCACTTTTTTCAGGCTTCTTCACCATGCTAGTGTCTAAATTATCGGGTGAGTGGGATCGATTTGATGAATCTGCCATCTTGAAACACAAATGACGCATAAGGAACAATAATATTATTTCCAATATTGCATATTTGAGAAAGTAACAAAAATTAATAATAGTTGGTAGTTTGGTAGTGAATATCTTGTACTAAAACTCTTTCAAATTCAGTACATTCAGTATTATTCAGAGTGAGGTCAAGCACAGGGACAGTAGAGTCTGAATTGCAGTAGTTGACACCTACATATGTCCTGGCCATTTTGTTTCCAGGCCAATTGTGTACATATGCTACAGATATAGGGCCTGGCACATTTGTGGTATTCTGAGCTAAAATCCATTTAGTAACATGCAGGGTGCAATGACTTACTCACCGACTTGAGGACCACAAAACTCGTCGAATCTATTTAAACGATATCTTACACAAAAGCATAGACGCCCAACAACGCTTCCGCCAATTACAACCACTTTGAATGTAACTGGTTCTAGAAAAAGATAACAAATACACAGTAGATGCCATTGCTATACATTGCCGAATACATACTCGGAAGTATGCAAGTCAGTAGTAGATACTCAATTATTTTAGATTAAATGTCATTGGTATACATAGCCAAATACTTATTTGAAGTATGCACGTCAGTGACCCAGTCAACATAGAACAAATGATTCAAGTGTCAAAACTTGTAGCGCTGCCGCTCCCACAATCAAATTACTTGGACTTCCTTAGGTTTAGAAGGACCTTCGCTTGAGATATTACGTTCACCAAAGCCTAAGTTCTAGCCAAATTTCCAATTCTTGGCATTTCAAAATCGACCATCTTTCTTCACACAATAAAAGTATAATTATTACCGAGCGTCGGCGAGGTTAATTAATTTTGTCATGTGGGAAGTCACATCAAGGGTGCCCATGCTTTGTATGCGTAAAATTCTGAATCATGATTTAGGTCCATGGATAGATGCAAATTCTTTGAACGAAAATTGACAATCGTCTTTACACATACGTACATCGCTAAATGTGCACATTGATGGAAGTAGGTCAGTGTGTGCTACAAAATAGAATAAGTGATGTTTCTGACAATTGGTTAAATGGCGAGTGACATGTAAAGGAAGTTGTTCAGTTTTCATTCCCCAACAGCCCCAGGATCCTCAATGGCCGAATGGCAAATATCTTAAAAATTAATCTAAAGCATAATTATCTTAAAATTCTTTTCAACGATTTTTCGATGTCCTCCAAGCTATTGCAGGGTTTTTCAACATCCATTTTCATCAGCGATATATCCTCTATGACCTACATATAATACATCATAATCATAGTGAGGTTCTGAACAAATGTCAGAATTGGAATATTTTACCGGACGAGTGTCACATACCAGAAGTTGAAATGAAAATAGGGGTTGCCTGTGGCAGCCCCTATAAAATTCATAACAAAGGAATATCATCACAAATATCATTCTGTTGACTATCGGCCCGGCCCTGTCTTACACACCAAAATGTCTAGCACATCGAAACTATACAAATTTAAACTAGCCTAATATATTTGTAAATTTAACTTCTAAGACTCTCTTCAGCTCCTAATAGAAGACCCCTCCTGCAATAATCATAAGCTGACAAGGGCAGATTTAGGGCTTCAGAATTAGGGCACACACTTTAACGAATCATTTATTTGCAATCATGTGCGATTCAGAAATGAAAGTAACAAATGACCGGCTACTAAATAAACTTTACCATCATGTAAATTTTGCTACATTTTGATTGTTTGATAATGTCCCTTCAACAAAGCAATTCTTAATAATTTCAATTTCAATTTCCAACTACTTACACACATTATGACAACAGAACACTTACTTTGGTTCCACAGGTGAAGTATTTCACACAAACGTTTATCTGATGGTCTCTTATCTGGGTCATTTTCCAAACAAGAAATAATCACAGTCCTCAGGGGGTGGGACTCTGGAATCAATTTGATGTGGTCACGCCTCCTGTCAATCTCCGCTTCTATACCAATACCTTGAAGGCTGGGATTGGGATCCAAACATGTCACCATCTGCAACATCAACACACCGAGGGAGAATGTATCCATCTTCTCGGTGTACCTGGGTTCTTTGCCGAGCACTTCCGGGGGCATGTACGGAATACATCCGGGGGCTACAGTGGTCAGGTATCCTAAATCTGTGGGACGAAACTTGGCCTGACCAAGGTCGCTAATCTTCACGACACCCGTTTCTGTGAGGAGAACGTTCTTGTCAGTCAGGTTTCGATGAACCACGGGAGACTCAAGGGTGTGTAGATAATTCAATCCGTCGATTATTTCGCTGGAGATTCTACAAGCTTCCTTCACTTCTAGGCCGCCATCTTGTTTCTTCTTCACCAAATAATCCCTCAGCGTCTCGTGGAGCAGTTCCGTGACGAGAGCCTTCTCTCCTCTCACGTCGAACACTCCGATAAACTCGACTATGTGTGGATGTATCAAAGAAGACAGTATTTCACATTCTCTGAGGAATTCTTCTTGTACATGTTCGTAGTCTGCCGCCTGATATCTCGCCTGTTCTAATAGAAGTCGATGAATTCTCTTTATAGCTACGGGTCTTCCCTGATATCTTCCTCTGTGGACAGTCCCGTAAGCCCCTCTTCCAATTTCTCCCCCGATTTTAACAGACTGACCAGCGCCCATTAAGGTCGAACTGTAGCTATAATAGTATAAAAAAGAATCAACAGCAACCATAGGTATATACGTAGCCTCGCGTTTAGTCCAGACCCATTCTCGCCTCCAATTTGGAATTGGGACTTCGTTCCAATTGCATTGATGAATGATTATCAATGGTATATTAATTTTGTTCAAGTGTCAAGATTTGTAACAATAACATTCTTGGTCTGGTATATTATTATAATAATAAGCTTCTTATATAAGGGAATTATAGTGAATTATAATGATATGTCAGTAGCAGGCTAATACATAATAATAGAATGATTATAATCTCTTACAATACATCTATAATCCATCCATCCTGGAAATGAATAACGAAGTGTTTATTACAACTCAACATAAGCACAAGTCAACTAATGACAACACAATAACCTTATGCCTGGAGGCATCACTTTGGTAGTGTTTCTGACGGTTTATACACAGATAATGGAAAGCAACATGATCAACTCATCGGCTCCAGCACCGATGGACAACAGTCTGGTGTCTCTGTACATTCTGGATACTTCCACTTCGTTCATGTAGCCCATTCCTTCCCAGAACTGGAGGCAGGAGTCCGTCATCTCCCGAACCAGCCTGCCTGCCTGTCATTTCCTGTCCTTTCAAATGTAAATTTAAACATGTAGAGTAATAGAGGGAGAGTATGTTAATCTACTCTGTTTGTGTGCATGCATGTGTGTTGATAGATTCAGATGCTGTTAAACACTCACTAACCAAACTAACCAAAAAGCTGTAAAATGAGTACACACTGGCATTGAATCTTCATCACTTAAAAGCATGCATATGGTAAGATACTAAGTTCTCTCACTCACCTACAGCCCAATATACGAGAGAGCGAAGGAGCTGTAACTCGGTATCCAATTCAGCCAGCCTGTAGTGGACCACCTGGTTGTCAAGAATATACTCTTACCCAACGCCATACGTTTGCACGTGACACTGTATGCAATAGTGTCTGCCAAGAGTCTCTCCATAGCAACAAGAACTGGGCGGGGAAAAAACACAAAACAGTGATGTGTACGTACAGTATATCGACTGTCACTGTATGCGTGTAATAGTCACTACCTGATTAAAATTAAGTAGTGCTGTCAAAATACAGGAAAACCTGCATCACTATACTATACAAATGTTAACAGCTATGACTATAGCACTGTATACATAATATTATTACTGCATATATGGCTCTCTTAGCTTCTTGTCAGGTTTTCAAAAGACAGATCAGTTGGCTAGCATGCTATAACGGGCTCAAACAGATGTTCGCAATTATTCAGCTGTATTACCCACCACAGCTGATTGATGGACAATTCAAAGGTCAAAGGTCTGGACACTTGCCAATGACTTCTTTGGACACCCAATATGGAAGTCCTCTGTATCAAATATCAACCACATGCACCATACAATATTACATTGACAATTTGTGAATTGTAGGCATCTTATCATCAAGTTCTACAGGAAATATAGTGACGAAGAAGCCATATTGTTATTGGTTTGTTTAAAAAACAAACTAAGCATTACATGGGCTTCAAGAGTGCTGATTGTGTTAAGTGGCATAATAGAAGCTCGTGACCTTTGCCAGGAGCTCACACTGGATTTGAGGTGGATAAAAGGGTGTACAGGTATCATTATACAATTCATAATATGGTGTGAACAGAAAGGAATGGTTGCTATATAGATTAAACAACACTTTGATGAAAAGGTGAACAAGTGGTATAGAGATCCCTTCAACACAATTACAACAAAACAGAATGCATTTGAAAGCAACAGAGAATGGCCTCCTTGTTGACAATTGTGCTGTTAGAGGTTTCACTTTGACAGATTGTAAGAACACAAACAGAATTAACAGAGCTTTGAAAATAAATAGCAAGACTTTTATACACTACAATTTCCAGTTCATGCATGACATCACAATTTGGTTCAGTACACAATAAAACACGTACAACAATCAACCACATATATACATATATACATTAAAACTGGATGAGACATTCCCATCATCAAGAATACCTACTATAGCCTTTCTCTCTGGAACTGCATCATTTGGTAGGTGAATCCCATCCCCATTTCCCCAATGATGCTCTTTTTCAGAATACGAATGTCCTCGAAGAATATCTGAGCCGTATCACAAGACCTATTACCAAGTTTGTCCAATGTTCTACTCACAGTCACACCTTTGGTATCCATCGGTAGACAGATGAGGGATTTATTCTTGTGGACGTGTCCTTCACTGGTGTTGGCCAGCAAGCACATCCAGTCTGCCTGGGCTCTGTTGGTGGTCCACATTTTACCTCCGTTGATGACCAGCTCATCACCAACCACTCTTGCTGTGGTCTTGATGCTGGCAACATCAGAGCCTGATCCAACCTCGCTCACACCAAGACACACAAATACATTACCTGGGTTGGTAGACACATATTGTGTATTATACTGTCAATGCATTTGTAATGCTACTGTATGTGTACTGTGTGTGCGTGCGTGCGTGCGTGAGTGTGTGCACAGTTTCATGACATGCATTACCATGCATGACTCCAATAGCTATAGCTAGTATATTATGTATTTCACACTTTCAACTCTACGTTCCATTCATAACTATAATTACGTATAGAGGTCATCGATAGTTGTGAATAATTTTAGTTAGTTTTGTAAGTTTCTTTGATTTGAATTTATAATAAATTTATATAAAAATTACACATAACATTAATGCATGATATCATCATGCTCAAATGTCATTTAATGAATACTGGCTTTAGGTACATACTGATTTCAAGCTGTATTATGTGCATTATAAGACGAGTCAGACATGAAATACACTTGCCCTCAGCCTTGTATTAGTAAACTGTAAATGTATTTATTAATATTAACTAAAGTGAAATTTTATATGAAATAAAATTAATATATAATCCGTGATAAAAGTAGGAATGAATATGTTTCAAGTTATATCCTGGAAGTTAAAACTACCTATTTGTTCAGCCTTAATTGCAGGTTGGTCACCATGTGGTTCACCAGCATGCTGTGGATGGCAAACGATAGCAATAGTCATCGCATTGATCAAATGTAGCAACATACAACAACTAGTCCAAGAGAGCATGTGCTCAGTAGAGCACTAATATCCCATGCACAACCATGTAGCCAGATGAACTGATAATATCAGGTCAAATACATAGTAACTACACAATTGAGGATTGGGATAGTCCAAGAGAGCATGTGCTCAGTAGAGCACATGCACACCCATGTAGCCAAGTGAACTGATATGAGTTTGAATACCAGGTCAAAAGTATAATAATACAGTGGAACCTGTCTAATCCAGCATCCGATGGGGAATGAGAAATAGCGCTGGATTAGCAGGTTGCTGGATTATAGAGGTTTTTGATATCGGCATTCTGAATTCACGAAGTTATGATGAATGATTACGTACCATTTTCAAACATAAACAGCCATTATATATACATACAATATTATGTATGTGATAAATATTGTCCAATCATTTCCATACTATGAGATCTATGACAAATCACATGCTTACGGAGCACTTGCGTCCAAATATTACATCATTGTTTAAGTCTAGCTTCTCCTCATATTTAGTATGACATCACTGAAAATATGGCGGATCGACGGGGACAAAAACGACAACGAGATATCGTTCTTTTTACTCCTGTTTGCTTCCCAATAGAAGAGCGCTTCGAAGGGATTGCCGGTTTATGGAGGTTTTCTGGCCTTTTGGGACAGAAAAATCCATGCCGGATTGCAGGTTAACAGAATTCCGGATTAGGCAGGTACTTTTCTATGGCAAAGTAGTCCGTGCCTGAATATCTCGGCCGATTTAAGCGAATGCCGGTTTATAGAGGTACCGGATTAGGCAGGTTCCACTGTAGTACCTTTGAGGATGGGCAGTTTCTTGAGCTAAGAACGTGTCACCCCCAAGCATCAAAGACTTCAGCTAAATAATACGAGCACATTGTAGCCCTAGATTAAAAATTAATAATGTCATGTAGACCTGGGAACCCGACCATAAATGATGTAATACAAAATGGAAGAATATATAGACTCCACATGAGGTATTGACTCAGAGTCTCTTTGTCACATTTTGAAGGACTCTCTCACTCCTGAAGTGCATGCACAGGAGTTGATACTTTCAATTTTGTATTTGTTACATAACAATCTCAACTTGCAAATACAGAACTTTTTTCACTCAAAACCGTCCATAATACACCAGCCCCGGGTGCCCCCCTGGTTCCTACGCCTATGCACCTTGCTAGAGACCACCATAAGTGACCGTTGAAGGGGGTGTTCCAAAACATGATCTCTTAAACCATTAAATTTTATGTGTTAAACTCTCATCAGTAAAATGGACAATTTTTTGACTATGTGAACCTAGAGACAATGAAATGCACTCAATACAGTCAGGTGATGCATGCATGAGTGGTAGTCTCTGGAGAGGGAGTACTTGTTAAAATGGTAGAATGTGTCAGGGACTAATAAACCAGTTGTACAAAAGTGTGGTCCTTCACCAGTGATCTCTCAAAGGGGGCATTAATGTATTTCTGTGTTAACGAACAGATAGAAAGACATACCTGTGTAGGCACACACAGGGTCAAACATACAAACAGCAGCAATCCCCAACTCACTTCATTGCTTCATTCACATTATATCCCGTCATAGAAGACACTTCAATACAACCACTCAGGTTGTGTTCTGCAACAAATGCCTCCATCTCTTTCAGTGACACCTCTCTCTGGTCCTCTCGATCACACTGCAACAGCAGTATATACAAACATAATAATATTATACCATAATGAAAAAAAGTAATCAATATTCTTCAAATATTATTGAAGATAACGTGTCAAGTTAAGGTCATAGCACCCAGTCCAACTGGGTTTTACCCTCTGAAACAAACTTCTGAAAAGTTACGAAATTGGGCATTTTAAACAGACTGTCGCAGTTGGGAGTAGTACAAACCTCGTTACCCTAACCCTCGTTTTACAAGGGTTCGACTTGAAAGTTTAATCTGGGTTCGATTTGGTTTCATGTCTTGTGAAAGCACTAACTCACTTCAAACCGAGATCGATCGGTTTTACGGTGTCCATGTGAAAAGTGTATTACCGTTGCACTGTGCAACTTGCTTAGCAAATACCTAGGTTAGTGAGTATACTACACTCAGTTCTTAGCTAATTGACATTATATCAAACAGTACTGAGTGAGTACCTTTGACAATAATTATAAGTACAGATTTTGGTGTTCCCTTCAAGGTACGTGTGTACTTACTAAGCAAGTTGGGCTGTATTACAGATGTTGCTCACATGTGAGTGGGGTGCTGATGGGTTTAGAGTTGTTGGCTGTGTATGACGGGACTGTTTTTTAAAACGGCTCTTGGTATCATTTAGATGCAACACCATATGGTACACACGTTTAGCAGTCCAGACAGAGACTACACTACATGGTTGATACACTGAATATCACCTGTGTTCCTACAAGGATTACTGGAGGAGTTGCTTTGATAATTGTTTCATTGTCATTCCGAATGTCAGTTGGAGCTTTCTTATTCAAGGAGTTGCCATCAACTTTTTCCCACTCATTGAGGAGTGCTACTGATTGATTGAGACTTTGTCTGTTTGTGACATCAAATATTAACAGACAACCATCAAAGCCTTTCATTAATCGCCAACAACCATCTAAGAGCAGGTCTGATGGAGGACAGACACTATTTACCTATAACAATGAACAATCGCAATAGTGCAAGTATTACAATATGATATTAAATATCATGAAATAAAATAAACTCACCCAGATAGTCAACTTTATGTTGCAGCTGCTATTTTCAATAATTATGTCTTTGCCACCAATGTGAGTACCTACAAGCCAAATTATAATACATATAGAAGTCCTCCTCATTTGTATGTGTATATAAGATGGTGATCTACATTATTCTTAACATGACCTTAAACAAGTAATACAGAAATAAGAGAAAATGAGACAATTCATATCCACAGTACGGATCATATAAAAGGAAACAAAATTAACTTTTAACGCTTAACGTTTTTGGGTTAAATGTTTACGTAGATCAGTCAACCGTTAGTGGTTAACAGTTAACCGTTTGTAATCATATTCATAAGTTGGTAGGATGTTATATGCTACATACGAGATTTCTTTGTGCATAAAGACAGTTGATCTCCACTTGTTATGCCCATGGTCCTTTAGCAGCTTCAGTAAATACATTTAAGTTACCTCGTTGTTCTCTTAAAGGCAATCTTCTATTATCTAGAGCATTTCAGGTATCAGCTTGAAAGATCCACAAGTTCCAGGTAGACCACTAACTTTAATTGCCATACTTGATTGTTAAATAACCCTTCAAAGCGAGCAAATTCAAGCGAAGCAAGAAAGTAACAAATCCAATGAATTGCGGGAGACGAATCTACGTATATAAAACTACATACGTATTGATACTGTATCTCAAAGAGTTAACAGTTAATCGTTAACCGTTATCCACTAAAGGTTAACAGTTAGCAAAAATCGGTTAAAATTTGAAAAGGACGTAAAAATATTAATATTGGGCTCCCAAGTAATTAAGTGCATGGGTAGGAACTTCTGAGTCAACTACGAATTGGAAGAGATATGTCAAGATCAAAAACCTTACTACTGCTTGGAATAATATTATGTATACATAACCAGAAGTTCTTAATAACAGCAATCATTTATAGAGTAATGTGCAAAAAATAACCGATTTTGAAATGCCCGAATTTGGAAATTGGGCGACAATTTGAGCACAACAGCTTCATTGAACGTAATAACGTCAGTGAGGTTCCTTCTAAACTTAAAAGAACCTTTCACATGCAGAGGGTGACAGCCCCACAAAAATTTCAAGTCGATATTTATGTGTATCTATTTCAAACTTTCATGTAAAGTAATTTTGCTACAACCAGCTCCTCGCCTATCACAGTGTGAGAATAGTGTATCCCATGTCGGCTTATAAAAAAAACATGTGCATGTCAGGAAGTTTGAAATTTACACTTCTTCCAGACTTCTTTGTCATACTTGCACCTAAAATTATCAGTTGAGTGGAATCAGACGAATGAATCTGCCATCTTGAAACACAAACCATGCATATGGAACAATATTTATGATATTGTGAATTTATATTAGTAACATAATTGTTGATAGTTCGGTTGGGAAAATTGCCGTGCTAAAACTCTTTTGAATTCAGGACGACAGGGAGCGAGGTTGGGCAGTGGGACATGTGCAGTAGTGTCTGAATCACGACGGTTGACACCAATGTCCCTGGCCATTTTGTTTCCAGGCAATTGCAGTGGTAACTCTCTAATACAAACCTCTGAACTAAGAAAACCTCTATATTGAGAACACCATTCTGTGTCCCAGTATAATACTGTAGTGCATAAAATGACCTCTGAATTGAGGAAACCTCTGAAATAAAAACATATAATGGAGGTTCCACTGTACATTTACTGTGTACATCACAGAGATTAGCACATCTGTGGTATTCTGAGCTATAATTTGTTCAGTGACAAACAGCAGGATGCAATGACTTACCAACCCAGAAAAAGTAATCACAAGGAACTCGATTATAACAATATCTTTGGAAAAAGTAATGACGACCGCCAGATGGTCTACTAATTATAACAACTTTGAATCGAACTGGTTCTAGAAAAAAGGAAGAGAAATAAATAGAAGATGTAATATTATTTTAAAATAAATGCTATTGCTACAAATTGTTGAATACATTATGGAATCAGCAGTTCATAGTGCACAGAAAGGTTCTCAGATAAGGGATAATTGAGACAAACAATCTTGTAACAAATATTCTTCTGTTGTCCATCACACTATTTCTTCAACACCAAAAAAATCTGGTACACACGCTACTTGATAAAACTGGGCTTACGGTAAATTTAACTGCTGAGAATCTCTTTGGCTCTTAATTGAAGGAACCCACTGGAAAAATCACTATATAGCTGATAAGAGCAGTTTTAGGGGTCCAGAATACAGGTACACACTTTAATAAATCATTAATAGGTATTCTTGTGTGATTCTGAAACAAATTAAGGTATAAACAGGCAGCCTACTGAATAAACAGTACAATGAAAATTTTGACCATTTGATAATGCTCCACTCAACAAGCAATTCTGCATATACTTCCATTTCAAACTACCCTCCTGTAATATGACAACAGAACACTCACGATGGATGCACAGGTAGAGTAATCCATATTCAGTCTGCCGCAAGCTTTTAGCTGATGGTCTCTTCTCTGGGTCATTTTCCAAACAAGAAATAATCACAGTCCTCAGGGGGTGGGACTCTGGAATCAACTTGATGTGGTCACGCCTCCTGTCAATCTCCGCTTCTATACCAATACCTTGAAGGCTAGGATTGGGATCCAAACATGTCACCATCTGCAACATCAACACACCGAGGGAAAATGTATCCATCTTCTCGGTGTACCTGGGTTCTTTGCCGAGCACTTCCGGGGGCATGTACGGAATGCATCCGGGGGCCATGCTGGTCAGGTAGCCTACATCTGTAGGACGAAACTTGGCCTGACCAACGTCGCTAATCTTCACGACACCCGTTTCTGTGAGGAGAACGTTCTGGTCATTCAGGTTTCGATGAACCACGGGAGGCTCAAGGCTGTGTAGATAATTCAATCCGTCGATTATTTCGCTGGTAATTCTACAAGCTTCCTTCTCTTCTAGGCCACCATCTTGTTTCTTCTTCTTCACCAAATAATCCCTCAGCGTCTCGTGGAGCAGTTCCATGACGAGAGCCTTCTCTCCTTTCACGTCGAACACACCGACAAACTCGACTATGTGTGGATGTATCAAAGAAGACAGTATTTCACATTCTCTGAGAAATTCTTGTTGTACAAGGTCGAAGTCTGCTGCCTGGTATCTCGCCTGTTCCAATAAAAGTCGATGAATTCTCTTTATAGCTACGGGTCTTCCCTGATATGTTCCTCTGTGGACAGTCCCATAAGCCCCTCTTCCAATTTCTCTCCCGATTTTCACCGACTGACCAGCGCCCATTCAACTGTGGCTGTGTAGACTCAAACGCACAATATACCGCCGCCCCCGCAGTATGCCTTCATAACGTACGCCCAGCAGTGTGCGCACGCGCGTGTATACTGTATAATGTTTCATGACATACAGTACCATGAATCCAATAGCTATAGCTAGTATTATTGACTCCAATAGCTATAGCTAGTATTATTATTATGTAGTCCAGTAGCACTCTTTCAACTCTACGTTCCATTCATTACTGTAGCTATAATAGCTAGTTGTACATATAAAATAGACTCAACAGCAACCGTAGGTGTAGTCTCCCTTATAGTCCAGACCCATTCTCGCCTCCAATTTGGAATTGGGACTTCGTCCCAATTGCATTGATGCATATGCAAACTAAATAATTATTAATGGTATATTTCTCCAAGTTTTCAACATTTGTAACAATAACATTCTTGGTCTGGTATATGTATAGGAGTATAATAACAATTTTGATATATAAAACAATTGACAATAAAACAATGAATTATACGTCAGTAGCAGGTTATTACATAATATAGAGTACTAATCTCCAACAATACAGTCTATAATAATATTCATCTTGAAAATTAATAACAAAATGTTTAATACACCTCAACATACGCACAAGTCATCTAATGACAACACAAACACCTCGTAAGAATCTCATGGTTGGAGGCATCACTTTGGAAGTGTTCCCGACAGGTTACAGATGATGGAAAGCATCACCTCATCGGCTCCAGCACCGATGGACAACAGTCTGATGTCTCTGTACATCCTTGATACTTCCACTTCATTCATGTAGCCCATTCCTCCCCAGAACTGGAGACAGGAGTCTGTCATCTCACGAACCAGTCTACCTGCCTTCAGTTTAGCCATGGACACAAACTTCGTCATTTCGTGCACTTTCAAATGTAAATCTAAACATGTAGGTAATAGGGGAAGAGTATGTTAGTCTACTTGTGTGTGTGTGTGTGTGTGTGTGTGTGTGTGTGTGTGTGTGTGTGTGTGTGTGTGTGTGTGTGTGTGTGTGTGTGTGTGTGTGTGTGTGTGTGTGTGTGTGTGTGTGTGTGTGTGTGTGTGTGTGTGTGTGTGTGTGTGTGTGTGTGTGTGTGTGTGTGTGTCAAGTTCTATAGAGTATGTAGTGACAAAGAAGCCATATTATTGTTATTGGTTTGTTAAACAAACTAAGCATTACATGGGCTTCAATAGTGCTGATTATGTTAAGTGGTGTAATAGAATTTCGTGACCTTTGCCAGGAGCTCGCACTGGATTTGAGGTGGATAGAAGGACAGGTAGGTATGTCGTGTCTAGTACACCAGGGCATCATATCGTACGTATGGTAAGGACAGAAATGGATGCTTGCTACATTAACAACATGCATTTTGGTGAGAAGGTGAACAACTGGCATAGAGATTCCTTCAACACAATTACAACAAAACAGAATGCATTTGAAAGCAACAGAGAATTGCGTCCTTGTTGACAGTTGTGCTATATTAGAGGCTTCAATGACAGATTGTAAGAACACAAACAGAATTTACAGAGCTTTGAAAATAAATAGCAAGACGTACATCACAATATCCAGTTCATGCATGAAATCACAGTTTGGTTCAGTACAATACGTACGTATAACAGGATAACCACATAAGCACATACATAATATACATTATAAATGGATGAGATGTCCAATCCTCAGGAAAACCCACTCACCTGAGGCTGATGCCATAGCCTTTCTCTCTGGAACTGCGTCATTTGGTAGGTGAACCCCATCCACATCTCCCCGATATATGATGTTCTTCTTTGGAACATGAACGTCTTCAAAAAAATATCTGATCTGTATCGCTGGACCTGTTACCAAGTTTGTCCAATGTTCTACTCACAGTCACAACTTTGGTATCCATCGGTAGACAGATGAGGGATTTGTTCTTGTGGACGTGTCCTTCACTGGTGTTGGCCAGCAAGCACATCCAGTCTGCCTGGGCTACGCTGGTGGTCCACATTTTACCTCCGTTGATGACCAACTCATCACCAACCACTCTTGCTGTGGTCTTGATGCTGGCAACATCAGAGCCTGATCCAATCTCGCTAACACCAAGACACACAACTACATCTCTTGTGTTGGTAGACCATACCATATACCATATACTGTCAATACACAAGTAATTCCACTGTGTGTGTTGCACTGGTTGTGTGTTCGTATGTGTTTGTGTGTGTGCGTGCTTGTGTGTGTATGTGTGTGTGTGTGTGTGTGTGTGTGTGTGTGTGTGTGTGTGTGTGTGTGTGTGTGTGTGTGTGTGTGTGTGTGTGTGTGTGTGTGTGTGTGTATGTGTGTGTGTGTGTGTCATCAAGCTCTATAGGGTATATAAATATTATAGTAACAAAGTAGCCATATTGTTACTGGTTTGTTAAGAAAACAAACTAAGCATTACATGGGCTTCAATAGTGCTGATTATGTTAAGTGGCATAATAGAATTTCGTGACCTTTGCCAGGAGTTCACGCTGGATTTGAGGTAGACTGGTGTGTACTGTTTCATGATATGTAGTGTATAATACCATGACTCCAATATTTATAGCTAGCTATTATTATTACAGTACTAGTGCCACCCACTTAATAGGCCACAATTCGTTTCGGAAAATTTGGCCTATTATCTGTTTTGGCCTATTATCCAATTCCTACTAATCACACAGTACAATGTTACTTTCACATGTATGTATTATTTTATATTATGTAGTCCATGCTTTCAATTCCACCTTCCATTCATAACTAAAATAGTAAGTATTATATAGTTACATATAGAGGCCATCTATAGTTGTAAATAATTTTAGTTCGTTTTGTAAGTTTCTTTGATTTGAATTTAAAAACAACACTTCCACATAACATTAATGTATGGACATATTATCAAACTCAAATGTCATTTAATGAATAGTGGATTTCAGTACATACTGATTTCAAGCTGTATTATGCGCATTATACATGCATTATAAGATTACATATGAAATACACTTGCCCTCAGCCTTGTATTAGTTAAATGTAAAATGCAATGATAGTAATTGAAGCAAAATTTAACATGAAATAAGGAAATTAAAAATCCATAATAATGGTAGGAACCTACATGACTGAATACGTTTCAAGGTATATCCTGGAAGTGAAAAAAACTATTTGTTCAGCCCTATTTGCAGATTGGTCACCATGTGGTTCACTAGCATGCTGCGGACGGCAAACAATAACAACAGTCATAATATTATTTAGACCCGGCAATCCAACCATAAATGATATAATACAAAATGGAAGAATATATAGACTCCACATGAGGTATCTCTTTGTGAATCTTTCGAAGGACTCTCATTTTGGAGGTGCATAGGAGTTGATACTTTCCGTTTTTGTATTTTACATTATCCCCTCAACTCGCATCAGGACTTTTTTCATTCAAACCTACAATAATACACCTTGCTGGAGACCACCAGAAGGGACCAGTTGAAGGAGTTTTTTCCAAACATAATTTCTCAAACCTTTTATGTAATACATTGTCATCAGTAAAAATGAACAATTTTTACCATGTGTTTAAGGACAGATGCCTGGCCATGTACAAACCACATTATTCCTCGCTGTGCAGGCACACCCAGGGTCAATGCTACTCACAGTAGCGGTCCTCTAACTCACTTCATTGCTTCATTCACATTATATCCCGTCTTAGAAGACACATCAATACAACCACTCAGGTTGTGTTCCATAACAAATGCCTCCATCTCTTCTAGTGACACCTCTCTCTGTTCCTCAAGATCACACTGTGGTAGCCATATATATTTATACATTATTATTCAGATATCATTGAAGGTCAAGTGTCAAGTTAAGCCTGTAGTACCCATCCAGCCAGGTTTTAACCTCTAAAGTACTAAATTTCTGAATATCAAAGTTGAGCATTTTATACAGACTTTCACATTTGGGCGTAACACAAATCTGCGGCCTGTTTACTACAGCCTTGGTGTCATTCAGATGTGACACAATATGGTACAGACATTTAGTGCATGGTTCAGACATAGACCGCACTACACACTTGGTACACTATCACCTTTGTTCCTACAAGGATTACTGGAGGAGTTGCTTTAATATTGGTGTCATTGCTTCTTCGATCGTTATTTGGAGGTTGCTTATTCAAGGAGATGCCATCAACTTTTTCCCACTCTTCAAGGATAGCAGCTGCTTCATCAGAGAGAGTTTGCCTCCTTGTGACATCGAATAACAGCAGACATCCATCAGCACCTCTAAAATACACCCTAGGAGGTAGTCTGTACAGCCAGTTTTGACCACCTTTCACACTCCACATCTAAAACAATAAACAACCACAAAATTGCAAGCATTTTTTACAATATGACATGAACAAAATGCAAGTGATTCGATTTTAAAACCTGCCGCCCCTGCACTCAAATTACTCAGGTGTCTTGCTCAGGTTCAGAAGAACCTTCAATTACGTTATCGTTACGTTATTCGGTGAAGCTTCAGCACACAAATTCAAGCCTAATTTCTAATTCTCACATTCGAAATCAGCCATCTTTCGGCATGCAAAATAAATTATAATAGAAATTCATTGTTGCTGTTATGCGTAGGAACACATATTATACATATTATAATATGTGCAGTGAAAAACATATCAAGCGTTACATACTAGAAGTCGAAATGAAAATACTATAGGGGCTGCCACAGGTAGCCCTAAAAATGATTCATGAAATAAAATAAACTCACTTGAAGTTCCAACTTTAAGTTGCAGCTGCTAATTTCAATATTAATCTCTTTGGAATAATAGCTAGCACCTGCAAGCCAAACGCATAATACTTCTACAAGTCTGATTCATTGTATAATAATGTTCTACACTTAATTTATTCTTAAAGGGCCAGTAACATGAAAAAACAATTTGGGCTCAAATAAGCTCTTTTAGTAAGTAAACCCTTGTGGTGATGTTTAAAATCGCCATTCTTGCTTTAAACGAGAGAAATTTGCCGCTTTTGGTCGTAAAATGCGGCCATTTTGAATGCGTAATGACATCACAAGAGGACCATTAACACGTTTGTAATACAATTTACTGGCAATTTTTGCTTATTTTGCTAGGTTTAAACTCTGCATCTCTTATTATTTAGATTCGGCATTATTTGGAATTAAATAAACGCTTATTTGCTGCTGGAAGCATGGTGGGAGTTTTTGCCCCAAAACATGATGTGATTGGAATGTATATACTGATAATTCGTTTCATTGCCATTATAATGGGTGTCTGGTTGTAGAAACACATTCATCTGTTGGATTCCCAAGCTCCTCCATCACTACGCACCACTTAAAACCAACCTTGCAAAATAAATGCAATTGCTGAACACTATTTACAATTCAAATCATATATATACAATATAGACAGTGGTACAGAAAATGCAGTAATCACAGTATAACAATATATAACTCAAGATTAATGCTAAAATGACTGACATACTGGCCGAATGGGAATTCCGAGATGATATTTCGATGTTTATCACTATAATTTAGAGAAATGTCGTCAATAACGCGCCACGATTCATGTGCATACCGTGCAGTGTTATCCAGTCTTCAAATCATCTCGCCAGGATCCTCTTTTAAGTCACTTTCCTACCCCCATCTGTCATTTGCCACAATGGGTTCGAACGGATAAGACTCCATTACAAACGTTGCAGGAATACTCGAATCATCGTTATCGTCCGCACTAACATCATTTAACTCTACTGGAGTGCTCATTTGGCCTTCGTCGTTGAAACAAAGGCCATTATGATCACTAAATTTGTTCCTCAAAATACTTCAGACACCTTTCGTTCCTCTTACGACGTCACGAAATATGACGAAGATGACGTAACCTGGCGTAATTGGCTATAAAATCCTCGATTACTCCCCACCCAGATGACAGGGACGAATTCAAACATCACCATTGGTGTTTACTAACTAAAAGGAGTAATTCAAGACCAACTTGTTTTTTCATGTTACTGGCCCTTTAATATGACATTACATTATTACAAAAAGTGCCTGTCCTCACTGCATGGTGTCCACCATGCAATATCTTACAAAGGGATGGAAATGTCATAAGAGCAGTACTTTCCTTGCAATTGCATGAAGAGGATTGTTTTCCCACTTACTCTGGTCATGACAATTATTTCATTATTAAATATGTTTATATGTACATACATCCATTGCAAATTTTGAAATCACGCCATTTTGCTACCACCAGCTCAATACATATCACAATGGGTGAAGGTTGTATCCTGTTTCTACTCACAGAATGTCCTGGCTGCTAAGCATATGTCAGGAAGTTTGAAATTTGCACTTTTTTCAGGCTTCTTCACCATGCTAGTGTCTAAATTATCGGGTGAGTGGGATCGATTTGATGAATCTGCCATCTTGAAACACAAATGACGCATAAGGAACAATAATATTATTTCCAATATTGCATATTTGAGAAAGTAACAAAAATTAATAATAGTTGGTAGTTTGGTAGTGAATATCTTGTACTAAAACTCTTTCAAATTCAGTACATTCAGTATTATTCAGAGTGAGGTCAAGCACAGGGACAGTAGAGTCTGAATTGCAGTAGTTGACACCTACATATGTCCTGGCCATTTTGTTTCCAGGCCAATTGTGTACATATGCTACAGATATAGGGCCTGGCACATTTGTGGTATTCTGAGCTAAAATCCATTTAGTAACATGCAGGGTGCAATGACTTACTCACCGACTTGAGGACCACAAAACTCGTCGAATCTATTTAAACGATATCTTACACAAAAGCATAGACGCCCAACAACGCTTCCGCCAATTACAACCACTTTGAATGTAACTGGTTCTAGAAAAAGATAACAAATACACAGTAGATGCCATTGCTATACATTGCCGAATACATACTCGGAAGTATGCAAGTCAGTAGTAGATACTCAATTATTTTAGATTAAATGTCATTGATAAGCATAGCCAAATACTTATTTGAAGTATGCAAGTCAGTGACCCAGTCAACATAGAACAAATGATTCAAGTGTCAAAACTTGTAGCGCTGCCGCTCCCACAATCAAAGTACTTGGACTTCCTTAGGTTTAGAAGGACCTTCGCTTGAGATATTACGTTCACCAAAGCCTAAGTTCTAGCCAAATTTCCAAATTCTTGGCATTTCAATATCGACCATCTTTCTTCACACAATAAAAGTATAATTATTACCAAGCATCGGCGAGGTTAATTAATTTTGTCATATGGGAAGTCACATCAAGGTTGCCCATGCTTTGTATGCGTAAAATTCTGAATCATGATTTAGGTCCATGGATAGATGCAAGTTCTTTGAACGAAAATTGACAATCGTCTTTACACATACGTACATCGCTAAATGTGCACATTGATGGAAGTAGGTCAGTGTGTGCTACAAAATAGAATAAGTGATGTTTCTGACAACTGGTTAAATGGTGAGTGACACGTAAAGGAAGTTGTTCAGTTTTCATTCTCCAACAGCCCCAGGATCCTCAACGGCCAAATGGCAAGTATCTTAAAAATTAATCCAAAGCATAATTATCTTAAAATTCTTTTCGATGATTTTTCGATGTCCTCCAAGCTATTGCAGGGTTTTTCCTTATGTCATTCAAGACAGTGATTTCAACATCCATTTTCATCAGCGATATTTCCTCTATGACCTACATATAATACATCATAATCATAGTGAGGTTCTGAACAAATTTCAGAATTGGAATATTTTACCGGGCGAGTGTCACATACCAGAAGTTGAAATGAAAATAGGGGTTGCCTGTGGCAGCCCCTATAAAATTTATAACAAAGGAATATCATCACAAATATCATTCTGTTGTCTATCAGACCCGGCCCTGTCTTACACATCAAAATGTCTGGCACCTCGAAACTAAACTAGCCTAATATATTTGTGAATTTAACTTCTAAGACTCTCTTCGGCTCCTAATAGAAGACCCCTCCTGCAATAATCATAAGCTGACAAGGGCAGATTTAGGGCTCCAGAATTAGGGCACACACTTTAACAAATCATTTATTTGCAATCATGTGCGATTCAGAAATGAAAGTAACAAAAGACCGGCTACTGAATAAACATTACCATCATGTAAATTTTGCTACATTTTGACTGTTTGATAATGCCCCATCAACAAAGCAATTCTTAATAATTTCAATTTCAATTTCAAACTACTTACACATTATGACAACAGAACACTTACTTTGGTTCCACAGGTGAAGTATTTCACACAAACGTTTATCTGATGGTCTCTTATCTGGGTCATTTTCCAAACAAGAAATAATCACAGTCCTCAGGGGGTGGGACTCTGGAATCATTTTGATGTGGTCACGCCTCCTGTCAATCTCCGCTTCTGTACCAATACCTTGAAGGCTAGGATTGGGATCCAAACACGTCACCATCTGCAACATCAACACACCGAGGGAAAAAGTATCCATCTTCTCGGTGTACCTGGGTTCTTTGCCGAGCACTTCCGGGGGCATGTACGGAATACATCCAGGGGCTACAGTGGTCAGGTATCCTACATCTGTAGGACGAAACTTGGCCTGACCAAGGTCGCTAATCTTCACAAGACCCGTTTCTGTGAGGAGGACGTTCTTGTCAGTCAGGTTTCGATGAAACACGGGAGGCTCAAGGCTGTGTAGATAATTCAATCCGTCGATTATTTCGCTGGAGATTCTACAAGCTTCCTTCACTTCTAGGCCGCCATCTTGTTTCTTCTTCTTCACCAAATAATCCCTCAGCGTCTCGTGGAGTAGTTCCGTGACGACAGCCTTCTCTCCTCTCACGTCGAACACCCCAACAAACTCGACTATGTGTGGATGTATCAAAGAAGACAGTATTTCACATTCTCTAAGGAATTCTTGTTGTACATGTTCGTAGTCTGCTGCCTGGTATCTCGCCTGTTCCAATAGAAGTCGATGAATTCTCTTTATAGCGACGGGTCTTCCCTGATATCTTCCTCTGTGGACAGTCCCGTAAGCCCCTCTTCCAATTTCTCCCCCGATTTTAACAGACTGACCAGCGCCCATTAAGGTCGAACTGTAGCTATTATAGTTGTACGAATAATAAAGACTCAACAGTAACAGTAACCAAGGTATACGTAAACGAAGCCACGCGTATAGTCCAGACCCATTCTCGGCTCCAATTTGGAATTGGGACTTCGTCCCAATTGCATTGATGAATAATTATCAATGGTATATTAATTTTGTTCAAGCGTCAAGATTTGTAACAATAACATTCTTGGTCTGGTATATTATTATAATAATAAGATTCTTATATAAGGGAATTATAGTGAATTATAATGATATGTCAGTAGCAGGCTAATACATAATAATAGAATGATTATAATCTCCTACAATACATCTATAATCCATCCATCCTGGAAATGAATAACGAAGTGTTTATTACAACTCAACATAAGCACAAGTCAACTAATGACAACACAATAACCTTATGCCTGGAGGCATCACTTTGGTAGTGTTTCTGACGGTTTATACACAGATAATGGAAAGCAACATGATTAACTCATCGGCTCCAGCACCGATGGACAACAGTCTGGTGTCTCTGTACATTATGGATACTTCCACTTCGTTCATGTAGCCCATTCCTTCCCAGAACTGGAGGCAGGAGTCCGTCATCTCCCGAACGAGCCTGCCTGCCTGCCTGTCATTTCCTGTCCTTTCAAATGTAAATTTAAACATGTAGAGTAATAGAGGGAGAGTATGTTAATCTACTCTGTGTGTGTGCATGCGTGCAGGTGTGTTGATAGATTCAGGTGCTGTTAACACTCACAAACTAACCAAAAAGCTGCAAAATGAGTACACACTGGCATTGAATCTTCATCACTTAAAAGCATGCATATGGTAAGATACTAAGTTCTCTCACTCACCTACAGCCCAATATACGAGAGAGCGAAGGAGCTGTAACTCGGTATCCAATTCAGCCAGCCTGTAGTGGACCACCTGGTTGTCAAGAATATACTCTTACCCAACGCCATACGTTTGCACGTGACACTGTATGCAATAGTGTCTGCCAAGAGTCTCTCCATAGCAACAAGAACTGGGCGGGGAAAAAACACAAAACAGTGATGTGTACGTACAGTATATCGACTGTCACTGTATGCGTGTAATAGTCACTACCTGATTAAAATTAAGTAGTGCTGTCAAAATACAGGAAAACCTGCATCACTATACTATACAAATGTTAACAGCTATGACTATAGCACTGTATACATAATATTATTACTGCATATATGGCTCTCTTAGCTTCTTGTCAGGTTTTCAAAAGACAGATCGGTTGGCTAGCATGCTATAACGGGCTCAAACAGATGTTCGCAATTATTCAGCTGTATTACCCACCACAGCTGATTGATGGACAATTCAAAGGTCAAAGGTCTGGACACTTGCCAATGACTTCTTTGGACACCCAATTGCAATATGGAAGTCTTCTGTATCCAATATGAGCCACACATGCACCATACAATATTACATTGTGAATTGTATGCATCTTATCATCAAGCACTATAGGGTATGTAGTGACGAAGAAGCCATATTGTTATTGGTTTGTTAACAAAACAAACTAAGCATTGCATGGGCTTCAAGAGTGCTGATTGTGTTAAGTGGTATAATGGAATTTTGCGACCTTTACCAGGAGCTCACACTGGATTTGAGGTGGATAGAAAGACAGGTACATAGGTAGTGTCTAGTACACCAGGGCCTCATTATACAATTCATAATATGGTGTGAACAGGAAGGAATGGTTGCTATATAGATTAAACAACACTATGGTGAGAAGCTGAACAACTGGCATAGGGATTCATTCAGCACAACTACAACAAAACAGAAATGCATTGAAAACAACCAAGAATTACACCCTTGGTGGCAATTGTGCTGTTAGAGGTTTCACTACGACAGATTGTAAGAACACAAACAGAATTTACAGAGCCATGAAAATAAATAGGGAGACTTTTATACACTACAATTCCCGGTTCACGCATGGAATCACAATTTGGTTCAGTACACAATAAAACAAGTACAACAGGACAATCAACCACGTATATACATATCATCGAGAATACCTACTATAGCCTTACTCTCTGGAACTGCATCATTTGGTAGGTGAACCCCATCCCCATCTCCCCAATGATGTTCTTCTTCGGAACACGTACGTTCTCGAAGAATATCTGAGCCGTATCACTGGACTTGTTACCAAGTTTGTCCAATGTTCTACTCACAGTCACACCTTTGGTATCCATCGGTAGACAGATGAGGGATTTATTCTTGTGGACGTGTCCTTCACTGGTGTTGGCCAGCAAGCACATCCAGTCTGCCTGGGCTCCGTTGGTGGTCCACATTTTACCTCCGTTGATGACCATCTCAGTGCCACTCTTGCTGTGGTCTTGATGCTGGCAACATCAGAGCCCGATCCAACCTCGCTCACACCAAGACACGCAAATACATTACCAGGGTTGGTAGACACATATTATTGTGTATGATACTGTCAATGCATTTGTATACGTAATGCTACAGTATTATATGTGTGTGTTGTGCTGTGTGTGTGCGTGCGTGCGTGCGTGCGTGTGTGTGCACTGTTTCATGACATGCATTACCATGCATGACTCCAATAGCTATAGCTAGTATAATATTATATTATTAATATGCATATTGTGTATTTCACACTTTCAACTCTACGTTTCATTCATAACTATAATTACGTATAGAGGTCATCGATAGTTGTGAATAATTTTAGTTAGTTTTGTAAGTTTCTTTGATTTGAATTTATAATAAATTTATATAAAAATTACACATAACATTAATGCATGATATCATCATGCTCAAATGTCATTTAATGAATACTGGCTTTAGGTACATACTGATTTCAAGCTGTATTATGTGCATTATAAGATGACATGAAATACACTTGCCCTCAGCCTTGTATTAGTAAACTGTAAAATTAATGTATTTATTAATATTAACTAAAGTGAAATTTTATATGAAATAAAATCAATATATAATCCATGATAAAAGTAGGAATGAATACATTTCAAGTTATATCCTGGAAGTTAAAACTACCTATTTGTTCAGCCTTAATTGCAGGTTGGTCACCATGTGGTTCACCAGCATGCTGTGGACGGCAAACAATAGCAATAGTCATCGCATTGATCAAATATAGCAACATACAACAACTAGTCCAAGAGAGCATGTGCTCAGTAGAGCACTAATATCCCATGCACAACCATGTAGCCCATGCAGTGAACTGATATGAGTTTGAATATCAGGTCAAAAGTATATAATAGTACCTTTGAGGATGGGCAGTTTCTTGAGCTAAGAACGTGTCACCCCCAAGCATCAAAAACTTCAGCTAAGTAATACAAGCACATTGTAGCCCTAAATTAAAAATTAATAATGTTACGTAGACCTGGGAACCCGACCATAAATGACGCAATACAAAATGGAAGAATATATAGACTCCACATGAGGTATTGACTCAGAGTCTCTTTGTGACATTTTGAAGGACTCTCTCACTCCTGAAGTGCATGCACAGGAGTTGATACTTTCAATTTTGTATTTGTTACATAACAATCTCAACTTGCAACTACAGAACTTTTTTCACTCACACCCCACAATAATACACCAGCCCCAGGTGCCCCCCTGGTTCCTACGCCTATGCACCTTGCTAGAGACCACCATAAGTGACCAGTTGAAGGGGGTGTTCCAAAACATGACCTCTTAAACCATTAAATTTTATGTGATAAACTCTCATCAGTAAAATGGACAATTTTTTGACTATGTGAACCTAGAGACAATGAAATGCACTCGATACAGTCAGGTGATGCATGCATGAGTGGTAGTCTCTGGTGAGGGGGTATTTGTTGAAATGTTAGAATATGTCAGGGACTAATAAACCGGTCGTACAAAAGTGTAGTCCTTCACCAGTGATCTCTCAAAGGGGGCATTGGTGTATTTCTGTGTTCACAGACAGATGGAAAGACACACCTGTGTAGGCACACACAGGGTCAAACATACAAACAGCAGCAATCCTAAACTCACTTCATTGCTTCATTCACATTATATCCCGTCATAGAAGACACTTCAATACAACCACTCAGGTTGTGTTCTGCAACAAATGCCTCCATCTCTTTCAGTGAAACCTCTCTCTGGTACTCTCGATCACACTGCAGCAGCAGTATACAAACATATACCATATATAATGTATATTAATATTCTTCAGATATTATAATTGAAGATCACGTGTAAAATTAAGGTCATAGCACCAAGTCCAACCGGATTTTAACCTCTGAAACAAACTTCTGAAAGTCAAAGTTGGGCATTTTAAACAGACTTTCACAGTTGGGGGTAGTACAAACCTAAAGATACACATGCTCTGCAATCTGATTAGTTTAGTAGTATCTGACTTGAGTGAGTATTGTGATAGTCATGGTTTCACCAAGGAATTGGTGATTACTAGTCTCTAGACCCATCTTTACGGGAGCAGACCCGTTTGCGAACGTGGGATGATGCTTTCTGATGTTTTCAGACCAAATTGATCTTACTGTTGTACGGTGCAACTTGCTTAGCAAATACCTAGGTTAGTGAGTGTATTATAATAGTAAGTTCCTAGCTAATAAACATTATGTCAACCAGTACTGACAGTAAGTATGCACCTCTGTTAGGAAGTATGGATTTGGTATTCACTTCAAGATACGTACATAAGTACTTACTAAGCAATTTGGACTGTATTACAGATGTAGCTCACATGTGAGTGGGGTGTACGTTGATGGGTTTAGAATTGTTGGTTGCATATGACTGGATCGTTCTTTACTATGGCTCTTAGTATCATTTAGATACAACACAATATGGTACACACGTTTAACAGTTCAGACAGAGACCACACTACATGGTTGGTACACAGAATATCACCTGTGTTCCTACAAGGATTACTGGAGGAGTTGCTTTGATGCTTGCGTCATTGTTCTTCCGAATGTCAGTCGGAGCTTTCTTATTCAAGGAGTTGCCATCAACTTTTTCCCACTCATTGAGGACACCGACTGCTTTGTTGAGACTTTGTTTATTTGTGACATCAAATATTAGCAGACAACCATCAGCACCTCTCATGAACACCTTAGTACCATTTAAGAACAGGCCTGTTTGAGAATCTCGACAACCTTTCACACACCATACCTGTAACAATGAACAATCGCAACAATGCAAGTATTACAATATGATATGAAAAATGATCGATGAAATAAAATAAACTCACAATGAGTTTCAACTTTATGTCACAGCTGCTATTTTCAATATTAGTCTCTTTGGTAGCAACGCTAGTACCTGCAAGCCAAATCATGATACATATAGAAGTCCTCCTCATTGTATGTGTATATTATAAGATGGTGTTCTACATTATTCTTAACATAACCTTATACATTTATACAGAAAAAAGAGAAAATGAGACAATTCATGTTTATCTTTTCACTGCATGGTGTCAACGGTTACCATACAATATCTTACAAAGGGACAGAGATGTCATAAAGGCAGGACATCCCTTGGAAGAAAAGGGACATCTTTTATTTCTGAATCATTTCTACTTCCGGTATGTAACATTCGATATACGTATATACATTATGTATTTTATCTCTTGTGGGTAGGTTTTCATATTATATATGTAGTACTTTAGCCAACAAAATAAACATGCCTCCATAACACCATTTTAAACTATTGCACAAATGGCAACTTTCTTTAAAGGCGCCACTGTATATAATATTATTATACTAGTCGTGAACAAAGTTCAAAACCTCGCAAATGTTTGGATTCTATATTGAATATTAATTTTGTCATTGATATCGTCATTGTGGCGTTGCAATAAAAATGGCTGTGAAATGGTTTCCATAATGGACAATGTTTTTTATCTCCCAAAGATGAAATTCAAGGTTTACCCTTCTTTTGAAAGTGTTAGACGATATCATATAAGCAAACTGTAGATGAATTTAAATAATTTTCTGAACAGTTGAGTGGCATCTTGAAACTTTACCTTTATGTCGGGGAAACAGACAAAGAATGAACTCTGTGTACAGATACCTCGCTATATACAGATCTAACTTGAATTTAGTGATGCCTCAAATACATAATTCTGACATAATTGCAAATGTCTACAAAAATGGATGCAGCATGGCTGCCCGTGATATGTACCCAATGACGTATCAATGAAACCAGTCCTTCTCTTTGGCAACCAAAAATGACAAATGTTTCATAGAAAAAATGGAAATTGTAGTTTAGATTGTTTCAAGGCTCCCATCAAAAGACTCCTGGGGTTGGTGTTGACAGGAGGGATCAAAAGGTAAGTGCTTTTCAAACGGATCATGTGTTACAGAGCTGTAACGGACACCCTTGATTGCCACACAGCTTCATGCTATGGTCATGGTTAATTGTGTACAGTGGAACCTCTCTATTACAAACCTCTGAATTTATAATTTAGGAAAAACTCCATATTAAGGACACCATTCTATGTCCCAGTGTAGTACTGTAGTGTATAAAATGACCTCTGTATTGAGGAAACCTCTAAAATAAGGACATATAATGGAGGTCCCAAAGTGTCCTTAATAGAGAGGTTCCACTGTACATGTACTGTGTACATCACAGACAGTGGCACATTTGTGGTATTCTGAGCCATATAATTCATTCACTAACATGCAGGGTGCAAAGACTTACCCCATTGAACATAGTAACCCTTGGGGACTTGATTATAACAAAGTCTTTGAAAAAAGTAATGACGACCGGCACATGGTCCACTGATTATAACAACTTTGAATAAAACTGGTTCTAGAAGAAAGAAAGATAAATGAAAAAAGGATGTAATATTATTTCAAAATATATACTATTGCTACATAATGTTGAATTCATTACGGAATCAGCAGTTCATAGTGCACAGAAAGGTTCTCAGATAATGGATAATTGAGACTAACAATTTTGTAACAGATATTCTTCTGCTGTCCGTCATACTATTTCTCCAACTGCACCAAAAACATTTGGCACACCGAGGCTATACATAATACTTGATAGAGCTGGCTTGCGGTAAATATAACTGCTGAGAACCTCTTTGGCTCTTAATTGAAGGAACCTGCTGCAAAAATCACTAGCTGACAAGAACAGTCTTAGGGGTCAAGAATACAGGCATACACTTTTACATACACTTTAATGAATTATTAATAGTATTGCACCGATATGGTTTTTATTGATAATCCAATTTGCCGATACTTACTAGCAAGCACTAGCCAATGTATTTAATAACTGATCCAATAATGAAATTAATTTACGCATACTAGTGTATGGGACCACTATACCAAGGGCAATGTTGTAAAGAGGTTTGGTTGTATACTAGTGTATGGGAGCACCACCAAGGGTGATGTTGTGAAGAGGTCTGACTGAAGACTGATGTATGGAAGCACTACTAAGGGTAATGTTGTAAAAAGGTTTGACTGTATACTAGTGTATGGGAGCACTACCAAGGGTGAAGTGGTGAAGAGGTCTGGTTGTATACTAGTTGCTTCGAAAATACAACGAAATAAATAATAATAAAAAATAAATAAAGGAAATGCGCCCAATATGCCGATATGCATGACAATGCCTATAATCGGCCGATATCCAATAGTCGATCCGTTTATCGTGAAACACTAATTAATAATAGGCATTCTTGTGTGATTCTGAAATGAAAGTAAAAAAAAAGGTTGCCTGCTGAATAAACAGTACCA
>OZ026551.1:1629017-1639017 GCA_964020155.1 Chondrilla cf. caribensis | reverse complement strand
AATAATAACATTTCATACAGGAATTGCTATAACCCATACATTCACTGCTTCACATGATATTTTTCTATCTTATTTCGTTTTTGTCAGTTGGAGGGTTACCTTGGGATCAAGTGCAGTGCCTGGACCAGCTATAGATAGTCAATATATAAGTAACCCTCCCCTCCCCTACCCCTCCCCTACCCTACCCCTACCCTACCCTACCCTCCCCTCCCCTACCCTACCCTACCCCTACCCTAACCTGTTAGGATTAGGGTTAAGATTAATTATACATTGATAAATGCCTGGTCCAGGCGCTGCACTCGATCCTTACCTTGTGAGCTGGAAAGCGCTCATTCTTCTCCCATTCTTCAACATAAGGGTTGATCTCGGCGTCGATCAGTTTTCTCAGAGATTCTCTCAATCGCTTGTGTTCGTCGGTGTAGATCACTTCGTGCTCGATGGGGATGGCGGAGGGGTAGCTCAATACGGCACGAGTCGTGGACAAAGGACGTTGGAGCAGTCTTCTGAAAACCCAACATCCCGATCTTCTCAACAAAGCAGCCATTTTGGCAAATAATGACGTCACAATTGGAGACTAAAATTAATGCTAAGCACCTTCTTGTGTAGCTCATGGCAAAGTGGACGTGTCAATCCAACACTTGTTCCAGACCTAGCTGGTAGCATAAGGTAATTCCTGAAACTCGTCCCAACTCAATACATGGTCTGCAACCATAGGTACATTTGAAGGTGCTAAATATTTTCATAATGTATGGTAGAGAATATGGAGAGAATAAATGCTAAGTACCCTCTGGTGTAGCTCCTGACAAAGTGGGCGTGTCAACCCAACACTTGTTCCAGACCTAGCAGGTAGCATAAGGTATTTTCTGAAACTTATCCCATCTCAATACATGGTCTGTAACCATATATAGGTACATTTGAAGGTGCTAAATATTTTCATAATGTATGGCAGAGAATATAGAGAGAATAATATTAATGTTAAGCACCTTCCGGTGCAGCTCCAGACAAAGTGGGTGTGTCAACCCGATACCTGTTAGAGACCTAGCTGGTAGCTTAAGGTATTTTCTGAAACTTGTCCAATCTCAATACATGGTCTGTAACCATAGGTACATTCGAAGGTACTAAATATCTTCTCAATGTATGGTAAAGATTATAGAGAGAATAAATGCTAAGCACCTTCCGGTGTAGCTCATGGTAGAGCGAGCATGTCAATCCGATACTTGTTCCTGATCTAGCTGGTGGTTTAAGCTAAATTCTAAAACTTATCCGATCTCAATATATGGCCTGTAACCATAGGTACATTTGAAGGTGCTTATAATTTTTCAATGTACGGTAGAGAATGGGCAGAATAAATGCTAAGCACCTTCGGGTGTAGCTCATGAAAGAGTGGGCGTGTCAACCCAATACTAATTCCGGACCTAGATGGTGGCCTTGTGGAGGTGTTGTAGACCTCAAGGTGAACAGCTGCCACTACATTGAAAACATTTTCTTGACTTACTTGTCATGAACTATGTGCTACCTCTGTATATTGTCCACATTACATTACATTAGAAATACTACTACTCGTGCATGTATATATGCCCTACTGTGGATATGATACAGACCTCATGATCATGCATGGTGACCGTAATTCCTTTAAATAATATAATTTTGGATCAATCTTATTTGATCCCATTCATCATGCACAGTTTAATCTCCTACTGTCAATGTACATATGCAGTACAATCTATATTAGTTTTAATTGGAACTCAACCTGCTTGGGGAGAAAGGGGAAAGGAGGAAAACCAGCAACCATGGGACTTGAACCCAGGGTGTCTGACTGTAGCCACCATAACCACTGAGCCACAAAGTCACCACAGCAACCAGCCCTCCCAATTCGCCTTTCATACTGCACCGGTGGTACTGCCAACTGCAGTCTCAACCCGGAAGGACCACACAGCTGCGTGGATTTAAACGTGGTGATGACTTACTAAATCTGTTAAGTATCTTCATTTCTACATCTAGTCTATCAGTTAACGTTTTAGCCTAATTTAGTCTAATCAGCAATGCAAAGTGACTATAATTATAGTACAAGATCTTCATACATGTAAACTTGCAAAATATATTATAATATATAATATGCTTTGGAGGTACAGATTTGGACTGAATTCATATATACTGTATGTTGACCATGTAGTGAAATACACTTAAGTATATTGCTTCATTCAGCCACCATGCAACGAGGTCACAGTGGAATATTATAATAATGTATATAATATCATTATTATACAGTAAATTCTTTCCCTGGTTGTACATGTCATGCAATGATCCCTATAATATATTTCTCTTCTGTGTAGCTTTGTTTGTCATTCATTCAAAATAATGTTAATGACAATAGGGCAGTAATTGAAAAAAATATTCACATGCACATGCAATAATAATATAATGCTTAAGTACAATACTGTGAAATATAATAACAGGTGAAAAGATAAAAAAGCATTACGACCTATCATTAAATTTTAAAGACACATGATCCAAGCCTCGTGGTTCATGGAATACATGGACATGCAACATCATATACAGTCTAAGTACATATTCAAAGATATTTGAATGAAAACAATAACAATACTCAGGAATAAAAACGTGTTTGCTCGTTCAGCTGGGGATAGGGACAATTGTAAATTAGCTATGGCCATATCCTCTACATTACACAGGGTTGTCGAGGGTGAGAGGAGTTGATGATGCTGTGGCGATACAAGGAGAGAGTGGCAGCCATCTTGAGCTCTGCTGATTTGGAGAGGATAGAACTGACTCCCATAGTTTGACTGATTCAGCTTCGCCAACATTCTGTCCAATCTGTACCATTCCTAAAGGATCTCCTCTCCCAGTTGACCCTCCAAACGAACTCACCAGCACCACGGTCAGGTTGACGTCTTGAAGTGTTGTGGTGGTGGACAAGGAGAATTGGAACTTTTGATTAAAGACAGGATTAGGAGCGGTGTGATTCCCGGAGGAATTCCACTTCTTGCTTCCTCTTTTATCTCCCTCCTTCATCTTCACTAGGACCATCACATCTGAAGTGAATAGGAACAGTTCATGTGTAGGTAAGACAATGAGTATGCATGCATGGTAGGAGAAATAGATGCATACGTGCATATGCACATCTGTACATGCTCACACACACTTGAACACACATACATATGTACATACACACACACACACACACGCACACACACACACACACACACACACACACACACACACACACACACACACACACACACACACACACAAATGCTGATGTATACATATACGTACAACATTCATAGAAATAATATGTGCAAATCTATATGCAAGCCAAGGCCAAATACAGAGACCGCATTTGTACGTAGTACTTAAGTAAGTAGGCATACAGATTCACATACGTACATAGATATAATACCCGTGTATGTGCATACGTACTGTACATAAAACTGCTATACTCACTTTCAGAGTCTGAAGTACTAGGTAAATTAATGTGCCTCGCTTTTAGCACTAATCCCTGTAACCTCCTCTCATTCTCCTTGTAACTCAAGGAAACCAAGATCTCTGGAATCTCCTTAGGCTGAAGAAGAACAGATACGCATACGAAAGAATAAGACAAAGTACATATGTGCGTGCATAGAGAAATGATACATACATACGTACGTATGTACGTGTGTACACAGAATATACACAGAACATACATATGCAAATACACATGTACACACACATGTACACACATACACATGTCAGACCTCAATTTGAGGGGAAGGAACTTTATACTTTGAAAAAGGAACCGAGTAGCATTATTATAAATGTAAATATAAGTGAATATACTGATCAATAATTTGTGTATGGGGAGATGAATATTTTGCCTTGATTGCTACTGGGCTACACACTAACCTTGTACGTTCAAAATGAGTACACAGTTATACATACGTATGTACATACACATACATTGTTCAGGTGTATATACATGAATACACTTACTTCTACATACGTACGTACCTCAGATTTTTGAGTGATGAGCTTGATGGGTAGGAGAGTGATGGTCCCAGTGATGTCAGCCTCCGCTAGAGGATACTTGACCTCTCCCAGCAGGTCCGGCTGCCCCTCGGTCTTCTTGTAGATGTGTACAGTGATCATCTTGTAGCGGACTTCCATGGCTGGGACATCCGGGAACACAAAGACCTCGTCCAGGATTGCCCGAGATTCCAGTCCCGTTCTGACCTTGGAATGGAGCTTTGTGGGAATGTTTGGCTGTATCTGAAGCACAAGGTAAGTGCTCACGTTGTCAAAGTCTTCACTTGATTCTCCCTCCTCACTACCCTGGAGTTGATACGAGATTGTATGAACACACAACTGTTGCTTTTCGGGATAATACGTAACGGCCATCTGGAAAGACGGGGATTTGATTTTAAGACTTTGGAGAGACGTTGATGGCATTTCGGTGGGAAAAATGGGCGGAGCATCTGAAGTGCTACTACCGGTGGAAGGTGAGCGTGACAGAGGCTTCCTGGTTGGCTGCAAGGAGGATGGATGTAGTGGAGACAAAGTTGATTCTTCAGGTCCTTTTGGCTGCTGGGTTATGACCATCACGTCGGAGGACGCCTTTGGTAAAGGATGCAAAATCTCCGTCGGCTGTTGGAGATGAACTGATTTCGTCATTGGCAGCCCTTCAGTCATGTCCGGTGTGATGACTGAGGCCAGGGCATCCTTTGGACTCTTGTAGGGAACTTCGGACGGTTTCTTCTTATAGCAACACGGCGAACAGCACTCCGCTATGGAGTCCCAATCCATATCGGCTACAAGTTGAGAGAGGGTACTATCGCGTGATACTCAGGTAAGAGATGTACGTAAGAGACACAAGCGAAATGAGTTGAAGCTGGTACAAGGTGCTTGGAATCTACACATAAGAAAAGACATAGTATATTAAATGAATGAATAAAAATTAGTAAGATGGTGTGAAAACAGTCAGTATTGTGACAGACCTACACATGTACTTACACCACTACATACGTATGTTAATTCATATACAGTGAATTCTCGTTAATCCACCACCACTTTATTCGCCAAACTTTTCAATATGGCAATTCGCCTTCAAAGAATATGGTAGATTAACAAGTTTGGCGGATTAACTGGATATTCATTGGTACTTGTACATTATATTGGTACTGGGAAATTGTGGCAGATTAAAAGGTTTGGCGGATGAACCGGTGGTACGTACGTAGATTAACAAGAATTCATTATACTAAACTACAGGGTGTAATCCTTGGTATCAAAAAAACCTGTGGAAATTGGAATACTCAAAAGTTTTCAGTGGCCTGAAAATTTTGACAACAAAAGATAAACAAAAATAAAGAAATCAAGCTCCATACAACAGTATTGACCTTTAAAACACACAGACGTGCACATAAAAATACGAGTAAGTCTTTGATTGTAAGTAAACTTATTACTCAAACCCCTTACAAGCTACGTATGTACGTATGTACTGTACTTATTTTAGGCATCTAACTCTTAACATGATTCAGTACATATAGGTAGTCCATTTTGTCATTACTGCAATACCACCACAGTCACTAGTACCAATACAGGTATGTACGTATGTACCATTGTATATACAATCGTATGTAGGAAAGAATTAAGAGATTTCCTTATTTACAGGATAAAATGGTTACATTCAAGTAGGTACTTAAGGAAAAAGTAGGTACGTACGTCCATGTGTGCTTCTTTTCTCGGCTGGATGCACACACATGTTAATACAATAGCGCAAATGTAGGTACGTATGTACGTAAGTACGTACGTAGACACAAATGCAAACACGCGTGCGCACACAGACACACATACATACGTACATACACACACACATGAACACACACACACACACACACACACACACACACACACACACACACACACACACACATGCACACGAGACAGACAAATTCAAATAGATCCACTGATTTGATTGGTACCTTGTTGCGGGAAAAGCTAAAGTTAACACCACTAAACCAATTGGCAAGTTATGACTGTCTCTCCCACACTTCCACAATACAGGGAAACCTCTCTTGCACATCCTCAATAGCTCTCCAACACCGTAAACCTAATAACCAGCACCATTCACCGCATCAATGACACAAGCTCTACAAGGCAGGAGCAGCCACACATTCGCATGAGGAAACAAGCTACTCACATTCGCACACTGGAACAAACAGTACACACAGATGTATGTACATGGTGATAGATCCTTCACAATGTACTAGAACAAAGAGGATGATGCATCAGAACATGTAGTCATGTACAAGAACTTGTAGTTTGAATCCTTTTTTTCATTTTCTGAGTAAGTATGTGTTGTGTGTGGTGTTCACAGTTACAAATGTATGTGTATGGTCTATTTGTGAGTACATGTGTTGTGCGTAGATATGCCGATTGTGGGGATTTGTATCTCTCTCTCTCTTCTTTTTTCAAAAAGAGGGCTTCAAAACAATCACACATAAGCATGTGATGTACGTATGAAGATGTCAGAGTTTAGCAGTAACGTACGTATGCACAGTAGAACCTGGTATGAAGACCACCTCTCCTGAATGACCAGTATCCAACTATCCAGTATATCAACTCAACCTTCAGTGAAGCACCTCTGTATAGAGGCCTCCTGTTCCTGTTCCCTTGGGTGGTCTTCATATACGTACGTACGTACACGTTTCACTGGGTACATACTTGACCTGTTTAGAAGACCACCTTTCCTGAGTGATTAGTATCCAACTATCCACTGGTATCCAGTATTTCAACTCAACCTTCAGTGACGCACCACTGTATAAAGACAACCTATCTTTAGAGACCACCTATTCTTGGTCCCTTGGGTGGTCTTCATACACACGTTTCACTGGGTATACAGTTGAACCTGTTACAAAGACCACCTGTCCTAAGTGAGTATTAGTAGAATATCCCTTCTGTTATTCCCTGTATACACATATTTCCTAGGCTGGTCTCTATATACAGGTTTCACTGTATTTACGTATGTACTACTCTGTATGTACGTATGTGCGTGCATATAAGTACACATCTTGTGTGTACATTAGTACATATATATGCAAGATAAAGTTCCTAAATGTGCATTTTCACATACACACAATGCCAAATACAAACATATGTACATCCTCTACATATAATCTACACCTTTGCATTATAAACCATACCAACACAAGTCAACAATAGACCCCATTGACACAACAATACCAACTAAACAGAAAACAAGTGTCAATTGTCTATAGAGGCCCTTTATTTTCAGAATGCATGCATCTACAAAGGTGAGTACTCACACAGATGTATGTACGTGCGTATGTACACACAGCAACTAACCAAGTAAGTACATATGCAGGTACATATGCAGTCATTAGTGCATGCACACATGTACACTTACCATGGCCACATTCCACTGTGCACATTGTAGCATACAATGAACACAGATATACGTATTACAATGAACACAGATATACATACGTATGTACGTACCAATGAACTGTGTACTGTCATGAATGCATGCAAAAGAGTAAAATGGTCTCGGTGAACAGCTGGCAAAGTTTGAATCCAGCAAAATGTACATACACACGTGAGTGCATTTCACAGAATGCTACTCCTGTGTGCTTGATACAAGCTACTCTTTTGCATTTGACACATGCTACTCCTGTGTGCTTGATACAAGCTACTCCTGTGTGCTTGATACAAGCTACTCTTTTGCATTTGACACATGCTACTACTGTGTGTTTGATACAAGCTTCTCCTGTGTGTTTGATACAAGCTACTCTTTTGCATTTGACACATGCTACTACTGTGTGTTTGATACAAGCTTCTCCTGTGAGTTTAATACAAGCTACTCATGTGTGCTTGATACAGACCATTAATATGTGTTTGGTTGAAAATGACATACAGTGTACTTTGACTTAACACACAGTTACACACATTTGTCAGATATTTGTTTCCATCCATTGTGGATTCCTAAATAATGTACATGTTGAGATAAAGGATTATCCTGGTGGTTACCCTTGCTCATCTATAACATACGTACGTACTACTGATATATGTATGTACGTACATGCACATTCCTACACAGTACTGCCTACCCAGCCAAACATTCCTTCCATTATGTGAGACACAGACTTTTCTAAGAACATGTAGCTACAAAACCTTCAAATCTGCTGGCAATTCACACCCGGATGGTGCCAAAAGATCAAAGTTTCACTGTATGCACATAATACTATGTACATACGTACATGATTTCAACAGAAGATACCGACTTTAAACATGCGTGCGTGCTTAGTCAGAGCATGTACTGGCCAGGAGTGTGTACTAACCAGGAGTGTGTACTAACCAGGAGTGTGTACTAACCAGGAGTGTGTGCTAACCAGGAGTGTGTGCTAACCGGGAGTGTGTACTGACCAGGTGTGTGTACTAACATAACCATGAACGTGTACAACTGATAAGATTCTAAAGATCGGGCCTGCTTCGCCTGTGACACACATACAATACACTATCTGAGGTTGTATAAAACAGCATTAACAACAATAGTGCCCACCCGTTGACTCGATACGTAAAGTTCGTACGTGTGATAAACCGCTCGCTCTGTGGTGCCAAAACCGTTGACAACTTCACCTCTCAACCGAGAAAAACAAATAACAACATCCTCACCAGTCTTTGTTCGATTCGGGCGGCTCTTTCCAGTGTCCTTCGGGGATGGACCGATCAGAGAGTTTATCAGTCGTTAAACGCTCTCTCTCTTTCAAGTAACAAGACCAGAACTGTTGTTGCTCTGTTCTACACCACCCGATCCAGCTCTTCTTGAAGCAGTTGGTGAGCGTCCTGTGTTCGGTTGCACAAGCTGAGAGAGCTTCGGATTTTATTTGTTCTTTCTGTCGTTTCTGTTCGCCGGACAGACCAAATAGGCGATCCTCCATGAGGAAATAGGAAACAGACGGAGAATGTATCACATGAGGGTCACGTGGAAATAATAACATTCATTGGTATAATATTGTGACGGAGAAATACGGTCATAGGTCAAATATACGAACAAATTCGGAATGACAGAAAATCCGTATAACCGTACTAATTATGATCGCGCCGGATGCTCGGACCTGCAACCTTTATTACTCGTGACCGTCAACTCCCCCCTCAGAGGAGAGGAAGTCGACCATCTGAATTAGGGGAGAAAACTGAAAAGGCCGAATCTGTGAGTTGAGGGCTTGAATGGAATCTTTCACTTTTATAGCTACTTCTATTCAGAGCTACCGACATCCCGGGATAATGGGATAGTTTGAAGCAGCTCATTTTACCCGACTGCATTCCATTCAATCGATTTCTGTAATTTCTCTACCTGTGTGTGTGTGTGTGTGTGTGTGTGTGTGTGTGTGTGTGTGTGTGTGTGTGTGTTGTGTGTTTGTGTGTGAGAGCTATACATCTGCAAGTATGTGAATGCTCGTGTGTCCGTGCTATCAAATGCCTCATATCTGTTATACCGTAGGCAACTCTGATATGTTCCACCGTGTAATATCATTGATATTTGGCTATGTAACACTGAATTTCAGCTAAATAGCGTAGTAAGAACTATTACGGGAAACGGTACCCCAAAATGAAACTCTGGTTGCAAAATAGGTGGTACGGTTCGTTTCCTACATTCGCTGCTTCATTTGAATGATGCAATTGGCTCTATTGATAGTTAGATTAAGTCTATCTTGAGATTGAGTACCTCTGACCAAGCAGGTCATCTGAGGTGTGTCCCTTTGGTGATCTTATGCATATACATCAGTGGTCAGTTGCATCTATGGTTGTATGTACGTAATTGTTGTACAACTTTAAACGAGCACCTTTGGATATGTACTTCTGATTTCAAGCTATGCCGGTACATATGCACAGGTGTTTACAGTGGTACACATCAGGTGATAATTAGTAATTCACACCACATATCATATCTCCTGATGTGTATTCCTGTGGGTGATGTAATGCGTATATC
>OZ026551.1:1591517-1621517 GCA_964020155.1 Chondrilla cf. caribensis | reverse complement strand
TGGAAATTTTACTGTTATGCACGACTGTTTGTCACCTCACTTAGTCTCTGAATCCAGGACTTTTCTCTCTGTATCACATTGTTCATTTGAATAATAATGTGTTTTTAACCACAGTGATGGGTGGTATCCTACATCTCACACACATGATAATTGTCTGTCATTGACATTCACATCATCACATTTATTTCATAATAGGTCGTATAGTAGGGTGGCTTTCACCATGTCCGTATATCTACCAGTGAGTGAGATACACTGGGTCAAATGGAATTACAGAGCCCTTTCTCCAAATTGCATCAGCTCACAGTAGATGCACCTGTCTATAAAGACCACCCAAGGGACCATTAAAAAGCCGTCTCTTAAGACAGGTGGTCTTTATAGTATTACAGAGGTGCTTTATTGTAGTGGAGGTGTCGTAGTGAATAGCCTGATAGTGGTCACTTACGAGAGGTAGTCTTTATAACCAGTCAGATATCACATTAATGGCATCAGTGAATAATAACCCAAAACTAATGCATGTATTCAGGTATCCCCTCTTGTCCGCTAGAAGTGAACCTTATCCCCTTTTGTCCGCTAGAAGTGAACCTTATCCCCTCTTGTCCACTAAAAGTGAACCTTACCCCCCTTGTCCGCTAGAAATGGACCTTATCCCCTTTTGTCCACTAGATATAAGAATAATCCCTTTTTGTCCACATGTTGACCTTATTCTTTTGTGTACACATGTATGTACCTATGGATCTTATACACGTACATGTGTACGTACATACGTAGTTCGTAGTATGCGTGTCCTATGATATTAGTTCGTGACCTCTTGCGGTTAGCCTGGGTGTGACCTACTTGTGTGGTCTGCATAATAATGTATTTACGTAAGCACCAAAATGGCCGTCTGTGTGGTAAAGTAAAACGGTAATTCAGAATGGTTTGATGATTTAAAGGGAATGCTGTGAATGTGGTTAATTTTGAGCTACGTATGGATCAGTGTCTTCAAATCTCAAATCACCTACGAACAGTATTATCTATGTATCAATCATTGAGATAATACCAATATTGACCTCT
Organism: Chondrilla cf. caribensis; assembly: GCA_964020155.1. Taxonomy (NCBI): domain Eukaryota; kingdom Metazoa; phylum Porifera; class Demospongiae; order Chondrillida; family Chondrillidae; genus Chondrilla; species Chondrilla cf. caribensis. The sequence goes on along the minus strand of OZ026551.1, from coordinate 1,620,464 downwards.
ACCATTATGTCATTGACAAGACCTCTACCGTTAGTTCACTGACAAGACCTCTACTGTTAATTCACTGACAAGACCTCTATTATTAGTTCACTGACAAGACCTCTATTACTAGTTCACTGACAAGACCTCTATCGTTAGTTCACTGACAAGACCTCTACTGTTAGTTCACTGACAAGACCTCTACTGTTAGTTCACTGACAAGACCTCTACCGTTAGTTCACTGACAAGACCTCTACCGTTAGTTCACTGACAAGACCTCTACTGTTAGTTCACTGACAAGACCTCTACCGTTAGTTCACTGACAAGACCTCTACCGTTAGTTCACTGACAAGACCTCTATCGTTAGTTCACTGACAAGACCTCTATTGTTAGTTCACTGACAAGACCTCTATCGTTAGTTCACTGACAAGACCTCTACTGTTAGTTCACTGACAAGACCTCTATTATTAGTTCACTGACAAGACCTCTATCGTTAGTTCGCTGACAATACCTCTATCGTTAGTTCACTGACAAGACCTCTACCGTTAGTTCACTGACAAGACCTCTATCGTTAGTTCACTGACAAAGACAAGGCTATTCCAAGTTACCCCTATTTTACCTAATTTTAAAGTGGCAAGAGTGACAAAACATCCTACTCTCCCACTGTCCCAGAGGTCATTATTGGTATTGATATTATTGGTATTATCTGCACACTCATGCGAGGATATCAATTTTAAGTTGCCCCGTTACAACCTAGCAAGCATACGTATACACCATACGTACGTATGTATGCACATACGTAGGTATGTCTGTTTATCTGTATATACACTGGGACATGTCAATATCCTGTTTAAATTCCTCTTAACCATGTGCCCGGTATATTGCTTGTGTGAGTGGGATGTGTGGCCTTTTACGTGTATACTTACTTGTGTACATTATATCATATACATTGATATGGGTGTGCTATATACTATGCATATAATACTATACATCATTATGTATGATGTACATACGTATGTGTGGTATTATTGTGCGTAAATGTTGTTTTTGGTATGTATAGGGAGCTGATTGGTCAGCTACTATTGGATACAGTGATGGCAAATAGACTTAAGAAGAGTAATGAAGATAATAACGAGGTAAGGACATTGTATGTGTGTTGTGGGGGTGTCCAGTACAATTCAGTATTTTGATGTTTGCGTACTTGGAGTGATGTGGATTTGATGGTGCCGGGTTTGTTTTGAGGCCCTGTGATTGCTGATGGAGCCTTTGTTTCCATGGCAACTGCAACGTGTTTCATAATCATTATGACAAGAATCAGCCATGTACAGCCAATATTAGCTTTCTCCAAGCTTATGGGTATCTGTGAACATACAGGCTAGGTTTACAGTTATTTCTGAGGGTATCAGGGTATCTTATTTAACCTGGGGAACACATAATATGTACTGTGGATTTTTGTTAATCTGCCACCACTTTATCTGCCAAACATTTTAATCTGCCATAAATTCCCAGTACCAATATAATATAAGGACTAACAAATATCCAGTTAATCTGCCAAACTAGTTAATCCATCATATTTCAGAAACCCAATTATAGCGGATTATTGCAAATTTGCTGTATGTCTACATGGATGCATTTCTAAAAGGCATGTTGTGTAAAGAGATATGACTGTAGTACTCCTGTAGACCTTCTGAATCCACATGAGTACAAATAACACGTTCATACTTATTCTTGTGGTCCTCGGTTGTTATACATACATACGTGAGTTTGTTTACAATGGATCGCTCTTTTTTCCATTTTTGCTTTCAATGTAGTGTCACTGTGAATTTCTATCTGAATAGGTACACACACCTACAGTGAATTCTCGTTAACCCACCACCACTTGATCTGCCAAACCTTTCAATCCGCCACAATTTCCCAGTGTCAATGAATATCCAGTTAATCTACCAAACTTATTTATCCACCATATTCTTTGAAAACGAATTGTGGCGGATTAACGAGTATTCACTGTATCCAGTAAATCCGTCAAACTCGTTAACCCACCATATTCTTCTGAAACCAATCACAGCAGATTAACGAGTATTCACTGTACGTATATACGTATGTATACCATATGGTGGGAAATATTACTGTGAGTTGTAGTTGGCTAATTTCTGAAACATTGAGATCAGCAGTGCATGAAAGTTGGTATTATGGTCAATTTCGGTGACACTTTCTTCAATTCTCCACCATGCACCACCAATACCATTCACAAGGTCAAAATGCGTAATAATGGCGGTTACGTTGATAGTTGTGTGTGAATAGATCAAATTTCCTACACGAATGAATGGATCACGTTGTATTGAAAAAGGAATGATTGTTCATGGTTTTGGCATGAAATGCATATTGGCAATTGTTCTTATACGTAAATTGTTAAATCACCTGTATGAACCCCTCGCCAATTTTCCCTGCTACGAAGTAGGTAGTACAATGCTCCCATTATGTAGTCTGGTTATTCATTATATTATCATGCATGTGCCCACATCACACGCACACACGCACACACGGACACACGGACACACGGACACGCACGCACGCACACACACACACACACACACACACACACACACACACACACGCACACAACACACACACACACACACACACACACACACACACACACACACACACACACATGCAAACACACGTACATAGCAAACATCCTCTATCACACACAAACACACTTATAAACATGTATGTATGTGCATAGTTAGATAATCTACATACAGTACATCAATATGTACACATACTGTACATACGTACGTACATTGTATTTTGGTTGTAAAATAGAACATGAAACCAATAGTTCTTTAAACAGAGTCTCTTCCAGTGTATACGGAGTTACGTATGCCTCAGTACCCTTAGTTTGGTACGTTACACTGTCCAGCTAGGTGTGAGAGGGAGGCGTGGTCTAGGATGTCAGACTAGGGTGCCCCACACCACCAAAATTATTAGACTACATTGTCGGCCATGTTGGCTCACAGAATGTAAAAGTTCGTGGATACCATCATATCGTGTTCATTCATTCAGAGTGTTCCTTCCGAATGCATACTGCAGTCAGTTTGGGCATTGGTGTGAACTTCCACTTTCAACTTGATTTCAGAAACATGTACAATATTTACTGTATAGCAGCATGTTAATGCACTGAGTACTGTATTGCACTTGTAACTGGTTCATCCAGCAACTGGTTCATCCAGCAACTGGTTCATCCAGCAACTGGTTCATCCAGCAACTGGTTCATCCAGCAACTGGTTCATCCAGCAACTGGTTCATCCAGCAACTGGTTCATACAGCAACTGGTTTATCCAGCAACTGGTTCATGCGGCAGCTGGTTTATCCAGCAACTGGTTTATCCAGTGACTGGTTTATCCAACAACTGGTTTATCCAGTGACTGGTTTATCCAACAACTGGTTTATCCAGTGACTGGTTTATCCAACAACTGGTTTATCCAGTGACTGGTTTATCCAACAACTGGTTTATCCAGTGACTGGTTTATCCAACAACTGGTTTATCCAGTGACTGGTTTATCCAACAACTGGTTTATCCAGTGACTGGTTTATCCAACAACTGGTTTATCCAGTGACTGGTTTATCCAACAACTGGTTTATCCAGCAACTGGTTTATCCAGCAACTGGTTTATCCAACAACTGGTTTATCCAGCAACTGGTTTATCCAACAACTGGTTTATGAAGCAGATTTACATGCAGGGAAACAAATGTGGTCGTGTGAACCCTGTCCCAGTGTATTAGATAGACACTTAGACATGAGGCATTTGTGTGCATACATACATGGGTGTGGTATATTATGTGCGTGTGTGTACGTATGTGGCTTGTAAAACTTTGGGCAATTATGAATGAATTCCGTAGACATATTATTATTGTATTAATGGTGATATTGTGACAAAGAACGAGTTATCGTATTTGCATGGAATGTGATATTGCAATTATCGTACTGTCGTCCATCTGTTTTGTCCTTCAGTGTTTGCATTAGTACGTATGTACATACGTACGTACCTTCTTGTATGGCGGTACATGTACGTAACTCATTATGTACATCAGTATGCTCAAAATGCATTCACTTGTGTATTATCGTCTACAAACACATAGCTGTTCAGTGGAATTTTGTATAAGTGTGGAGGTAATATCAAATCTTGGAAAAAGCGGATAATGGTTCTCCAGAAGGACCACAAGATCGCCTACTACAAGGAACTCGGCAAACCTCCTCTTGGTACGATTCACCTCGATGATGGTTACATGACATTTAGGGAGGGCAAACCGGACGATTGTAAGTGGCCTAAAGGTGTCGATATGCCCAGAACTATAGTTCTGGTGACAAGTCGCCGAACGTTTTATTTGTATGGGGACACCATTGGAGTCATGGACCAGTGGAGGGAGCGTTTGAACAACGAGTACAAGGTCTTGAAGCAGAGCAACAGCACCGTGGGTGGGGATGTTGGGAGGATGGGTGAAGATCCTGGACAGGGAACCAAGCGTGTACAAGACGAAGAAGATGCTAACACAGGACGTGATAAAAACAGCGAAGCTCACACGAATTACATGAACCAACATATTGATGTCACGTCCAAGCCAACCGATAACTTCACATGCTCAATGTCCGTCGTTGGCTTGTATGCCACCTTGAGGCAGGACACTCTCACCCCTACTAGTTCCGTGGACAGTGATTCCGGCGGAGACTCCAGATCCCCCGACAGCAATGGGGACATTACTGCCGAGGACAACCAAGAACTGTATATTGAACCCGAAAATCTTCCAAATGCAGCTATTGTGAAGCGAGTGCCCGACATTTCTCTCCCTCCGACTCCCCTTGAGTCTGATCTGCCCAGCGAGCTGTATGAACCTCTTGGAGAGCAGCTGAAATTGTACGAATCTCTACCTCATACCCAACTGGTTGCAAATGGGACAGCTGATAAGCACCCATCACCCATCGCACCCCCTCTACCGCCTAGACCATGTAAAATGCCCTCCGCGACCCCCACCACCTCCAACTCCAGCTTGATTCAACAACCACCGCCAGCTTTTGAACCAGAAGAGGACGTCGATGAATTCTATGCGGCCATGGAGGAGCCTACCTCTTCAATCCACCCCTCGGCTACTGGACCAGTTTCAGAAACTCAGTCACTTCTCACCAAATCAGTGCTTCCCAAAGACCACAGTGATAAGGCTGCCACCAAGGAATTTCGGAAGGTTAGGAATGTCAATTGTTATCTGTTGTCTCTGTTTGTTTGGGTTTTTGGTGGAGGGTGACGGACTGGTCCAGTTATCACCCTCGGCACTATTGTTTCCCAGTTGCTCACCTCAATCAAACACACCATCTACGTATGTATGTACGAGTGTGACTTGTTTCACTATTGTCACCCTCTCAACCCCATGTTCTCTTTGTTAAATCTCTCCTGTCATCTATATCACCCTCATCGCTCATGTCACCCTCGTTACCAATGTCACCCTCATCACCAATGTCACCCTCATCACCAATGTCACCCTCATCACTCATGTCACCCTCATCACCAATGTCACCCTCATCACCAATGTCACCCTCATCACTCATGTCACCCTCATCACCAATGTCACCCTCATCACTCATGTCACCCTCATCACCAATGTCACCCTCATCGCTCATGTCACCCTCGTTACCAATGTCACCCTCATTGCTCATGTCACCCTCATCACCAATGTCACCCTCATCATTCATGTCACCCTCGTTACCAATATCACCCTCATCACTCATGTCACCCTCATCACCAATGTCACCCTCATCATTCATGTCACCCTCATCACCAATGTCACCCTCATCACTCATGTCACCCTCATCACCAATGTCACCCTCATCATTCATGTCACCCTCATCACCAATGTCACCCTCATCACTCATGTCACCCTCATCACTCATGTCACCATGTCACTCTCATCACCCATACTATCATGGTCACCAATGTTACCTTCATCCCCATGTCACCTTCGTCCCCATGTCACCCTCATCACCCATGTCACCCTCATCACCCATGCCACCCTCATCACCCATGCCACCCTTATCCCCTATGTCACCCACATGACCAATGTTGCTTCAGTACTTGTGTCACCCTTGCCACCAATGACATGACTAAATTATGTTCTTTTCTATCCAGTCAAATTCGGAATTTTCCTATGAAGTTATAACATGCCCTGTGAGAACTCCAGGTATTGTTTATGTGCTTGTATAAGTATATACTGTGTGTGTGTGTGTGTGTGTGTGTGTGTGTGTGTGTGTGTGTGTGTGTGTGTGTGTGCATGTGTGTGTGTGTGTGTGTGTGTGTGTGTGTGTGTGTGTGTGTGTGCGTGCGTGTGTGTGTGTGTGTGTAAACACACCTAAACACACTGTCACATACGGACACTATCATAGTGCACGTGATGTACTAATAACATGCATACCTCCTCTCTTTTCATCTTCCTGCATCTCACAGAGCTCGTAGATGAAGACAACTACGATATTCCAAGTGATGCCCTGGAGCAGTTTAGAGACGCCAGGCTGAATGGGGTGTATACTGACATGCAGTCATGTTTTGAAGACTTCAAGACCATTCCGGGACAAATGGCACACAGAACGTTACATAAGGACAACCCTTGTAGGTCTCAGATTGAGATTGGAACTACACAAGTTGCAACAACAAATACAACTGTGGAGAAAGAAAGAGAAGCAAAGATCTCTCCTCTCTCTCAACCGCGAGAACACACAGCAGCCAACGGTCGAGAAACAACCACCTCAAATGAGACCCCAGATACAATACTGGGGGAATACGTGGACATTTCTGGAGGTACAAATCACGTAGTCGCTGAGCCTAGCAAATCTCACACAGATGAACGAGGTGATCCATGGAGCACCCAGGAAGAAATCAACCCCATAGCAGGAGAGGAGAGCTATGAGGATGTCGTTATCATGAAGCACACTCAATCTGAAGGCGGAGGATACAAGACAATTGTAGTGGGCGTAAAGGCAGACGAACAGCAAGAAAATGGTGTAAAGACAGAAAATCAGGGAGAACATAGTGGCCTTGCTCAGAATAGTGTACTCCATCCACCTCATGAAGGCACTAACAATGATCCAACCGTAGATCCAAGAACACACCAGATTGATGCTGGTCAACCGACTATAGCTCAGCAGAAAGAATCGTCATTTGGTTCAACTCCAGTAGATGATCAAACTACAGAAGTTATGAGTAAACCAAATGGAATGCCAACTCCAAAACCTCGCTCAAAAGTGCCTTCCAATAATTTGAAACAGACACGTTCGCCGCATCCTGTTGTCACCCGGCAAGCAGCGATGGATAATGACACAACGCCTGACCAGGAAGCCATCCAAACGTGTACCAAAGGTGATGAAACGAGCTCACAACAGCAGACGTTTTCACTAGACCAAAGACGAGAAGTGAAGGATTGTTCGTTACTACCAGACGAATCTCTGGCCTTACACCATCCTTCACCTGTAGCAAACGGTCACATCCATAAACCCGTTGATAACTCGTCTCTTGTCTCCGACTCCACCACCACTCCCACTGCCACACCCACTGTTGTCGTATCCACCTCCATAATCAAAAATGAACATATATCAACTAACACCAATGTGAGTGAATTTGAGGACAGTCTTGCTGTGGGAGAAGACTCCCTTCTACCTTCACGTTTGAAACGAAGTGGGAGTGACATGTTTAAGCGGAGGAGGGAGAGATTCTTGCAGGAGAAAACGTTTGGGAGTGAATCGGGTGTGTTTCGCGGGTCATTTTCTGTAACTGATGACACGAATTATGGCAACTTACGGTTGCAGCTTGAGCAGCAGAAGCACCTGTTGGAGGATGAGAAAGCAAGGTTGGAACAAGAATGGAGAAAATTGGAACTGGAAAAGAAAAATCTGGAATCAGAATGGGAACTTCTCCAAATAGAGAGAGCAGAGTTTGAAATTCAGAAGAAAGTGATACAAGATTCAAATAAAAGCCAAATGTGATCAATGTATTATCACTGTACCTTATAATATATTATACTGTTTTTGTATTGTATTTATATTGGGACTATAATACTGTATACCTACGACATTGCACATGTGAGTGGATGTTTATGAACGAATTCTGCTTAGTTTGATAAGAGTTTTTTCATTTTACGCTCCTTAATTCATATTAATTCCAAATGGTGTATACATGTACAGGATATTATGTATGTACGTACGTATAATAATATTATTATGTGTGGCCGGTGCATGTGATCATTATTGTACGTACGTATAATATTATACACTGAATTGGAAGCCATTCAAATGTACATGACTACTTGTGGTGAATCTTGTTCGCGCCTATGGCGAACAACTTCCTGCGGAACTTGCGTCATAATCGTCACGTGATCATTAATCCCACACGTGTTGTGACAGACCTCAGACCAGATTCTTTCTCGACTATTGTTCAAATTTTTTACGATATGGAAGATAACGGAGAGGAAAAGGATCAAGACACCATAAAGTTGTTTGTTGGGCAAATCCCACGTACCTATACCGAAGACGACCTCAGGGAGATCTTCCAGGAATACGGAGCCATCCACGACATTACCGTTTTGAGGGAGAAGGCCACCAACGCTCACAGAGGTCAGTATGTTCGGGATCCTTCACATAATTTTCACGGAAAAGACATTTCTCGGATTTTTGTGGGTAACGTGTAGTAAGGCCTTTCTCTCAAGGATGGCTGTTGGTTAGAAGTCCCGGTACTTCGTTCATGGACTTAACCCTATTCTTAGTAGCTTTATAGTCTGATCCGTGGCGTTTGTGTGTGTGTCCCAGTGTGTGTGTCCCAGTGTGTGTGTGTGTGTGTGTGTGTGTGTGTGTGTGTGTGTGTGTGTGTGTGTGTGTGTGTGTGAGGGTTGTGTATGTACGTAGTTGTATTATATTAACACATTAATAAATTACTTGGTTACTTCTCCAAGCTTTCGTGCATTCACTCTGAATTCTGTGTTTATGTGTGTGTTTGTCAATACAACCCCTCGTTGTTCATCGTTTTCAAAATGTACCGTTTTCAGTGAGGACCTGTGAAACTCATAAGTTTATATCTTTTGCCCTCTCGCAGCATTGCAATAACTGTGTACAATTGTTCACTACGTAACTAAGCATGAACGTAGTTTGAAATTGTCATAAATACGTATATTCTGACATCGTTTCGAGTGTCTGCAAACATGGATGTCAGTATAGCTGTCCTGTTTGATTCCCCTAATATAGATTTCAAATGACCCACGTCGTTCCCGATAATCATGCTTGTGTACATTGTAGCTGTCAGACGTGTTGTCTGGTACTAAGCGGTACCAGGTGACACAAACAACTGTGTTTTCCCGAGTTGTGTATGTATACGTACGTTCTGTGTGTGCACTCACAAGATTGCTCGTCATATCATGTCACAGCTGTATTATTCAGATGGTTGTGTACACATGAGAGAAGTAATATGATTGCTTTACGATTCCACTGGCATGAAATGAATCCATGTTAAGGGTTAATGGATATCAAGCTACTTAATTGAATTACACCGGGTACAATGTGTGTTACTGGGTGTTATGGAATGTTATTCATTTCGGCAGTTTCCTGTGATGTGAGTATTGTGGCGGGGAAAATTTCATTTCTCACAAGCAAAATATTAGAATATAAAATTCAAATTGTGAAGGATTGTTAGTGTGTAAATCGCTGGGACCCATCTCATCAGAACACGTCTCACACCTCCTAATCAGAGGTGATGTGGTTGATTGCAGCTTGTAAGATTTCTACCTTCCAATCTCAGTGTGTTTTCCCATGTTGACGTACATACAGTAGAGCCTCTTGTAATCAACCACCTCTGTCCAATCATACTTGAGAGCACAGTCATCGTTATAGAACATACTTGGCATACACAAGTATTTGTACTGTTGCATATGTATCCATTGTATGGCAAATACTTGCGAATTTGCACATTTATGGGTTAACTGGTAACACTTTGTCCAGCAAATGAGGATTGCTCCCTCAAGATGTTATGCATGTAAGCAAATCCTTCTGAGGAATATTTATCATCCCCTGCACAGCTGCTGATAGTAACTGCCTTTCTCTGTACTTCACTTGTGAATGACAGTGATGTTTGTGGGGGAATGGTAATGAATATCATTACAGCAACTAACCAATCGCTGGAGTTACGACACACCAATTTCAATTCTTTCTGATTTGTAGCCTCTGTATTTACATACATTGTGTCGTGAATATTTACACTCTGTGATATACGTATGCACATACATGGAACCTTAACAATGTGGCAACCTTTGTAATGTACTGGTTGCCTGGTCAGCAGATCCCACCGTATGGGTGTACTCATTAGGATACGTAGCTGCAATAGCTGATGATGCCCCTGGTGTGAGTTTATTTCCTGGTTCCAGTACGTATGTGAACATCGAACAGTCTAAGTATGACATTGATGATTACATGTGTATGACATTCATAATTACGTACATGTGTGTATATACGCATGAAACACATAACGTAGAACGTGGCATATTGTAATGTACTCATGGTGCGATTGCGTCACGTTATGACGTGCTTTTCTGTGATGTATGCTGCATGCGTATAATACAGGATCATGTACGTATGTGTGAATGTACGTACATGCCTGTGGCTGATGTTCTGAAAATGATTTTGAAATAAACGCATTTGCAATCTCCATAACAACCCATGTGTGAATGAACAACACCAATAAGTGATATTATCCACAGTGTTGTCAGTAGTTGTATGTACAAACGTATGTACTGTATGTGACAGGGTGAAATTGACGTACGTATGTACATATTGTAAGGTGATCATGATTACTTACTGTAACTTACGTAATTATAGAGGAATCGTGAAACATCATTGTGCAAATCGTAATGGATCATAATTTGCTCATACCTAGATACATGCGTATTACATGCATCGTAGTTCTACTGTAGCCCCTCACAGAGCTTTCTTGCTGTTTCAAATTTGATCAGCTGCATTGAAATGTTTTTAAGACTACGTACGTAGATGGGGTATCCGCAGTTATAAGATTCAATGAATTTCCTCGGAACTGCCAAACTGAGTCCAGAGCTTCCACCTACGTATAGGCTGTTGTTGCAATCACAATGATGAAGTGCACAAACCTACGTACTTTGTACGTACTCATGTTGACAACAGCTACATAAGTACCTACCTGTAGTGGGCATGGTGATGAGCATGTTTTCTTCGTGACATGTACGTACTACATAATGTGTAGGCGGGACTCTCTCTGTCATCTGGTAGACTGATGTGTAGTCTAGGAGGGACCGTTCAACCTCATGTTTGCATACAACCTTCACACCTGTGTTAGTACGTGTAGGCTGGATAGTGTTAACTGAGTATGGGAGGCTTTAGACATGCATGACTGGTATCCTGGTATGGAGGTTAGCTCCTGATGCAAATCAGCAGTTTCACTAATATATGTAGTTACGTATGTACATACATACATACGTATGTACGTATGTACGTACATGTGTACATATGTACATATAATGTCTAGGTGCCTAGTATAATAGCATCCTTAACTATACATACGTATGTAGGTCTTTCCATTTTCATAACTGTGACTGTAATTTGGACATACGTACGTGCTGCATTATGTGGAATGTATTGAGGTTTTTGATGGGTGTTATGACTTGTTATTCTTCTCCCAACTCCAGGGTGTGCTTTCTTGACATTCATGCATCGTGACTCTGCAGAGGAAGCGATGAAGGCACTCCATCTCAGCAGGACACTACCTGGAGTGAGTACCCTGTGTGTGTGTGTGTGTGTATGTACGTACGTACATGTGTTAGCGTGTGCATGTGAGTGTGTATGTGTAGTGTATGAGTGTACGTATGTACATAGTTTGTGTGCGAGTGTGTATGTACGTACATACACATTTTAGTGTGAGTGTGTGTGTTACTTGAGGTGTATCCCTACGTACGTATGTACCTCACTCATTTAGATGGTGAATCCTATGCAAGTGAAACCAGCCGACAGTGAAGGAAAAGCAGGTGTGGGTCTGTTGTGTGTGTGTGTGTGTGTGTGTGTGTGTGTGTGTGTGTGTGTGTGTGTGTGTGTGTGTGTGTGTGTGCTACATGTCCTTTTGGACGCGCCTCCATTTTCATATTTCATTGTCATAATATCAATAGATCGCTGCTTTTCAATCCTTCAACAATAGTCAATTTTCTTTTTATCAATACCATTGTGAAACAAGATTACTTTCGAAAACTGCATTCAGTCGAACGTCATCAATGCGGAGTTATTACCTTATTGCAAAACTCTCATCAACATTCTATGTACCTTTCCTGCTGATGTATACATACAGCGTTGTATGATGCGTACATGAAATATTAACGAGAAAAACTGAAATGGACCTTACCTTTAATGAGGGTCAGCTCATACTATACAGCCACGATCAGTGATGTCCAGACAGTGTGATACGAAAGCCACCACAATACCCTGGGCCTATCGAGCTGCCTGAATTTTCAAGAAGGCGTCCAAATGCATGTAGAAACTGTACCACATTTCTCAACCTTTACCTCACATACGTATGTACAGTGGAACCTCTCTATTAAGGACACTTTGGGACCTTGATTTTAGTCCTTATTACAGAGGTGTCCTCAAATCAGAGGTCACTTAGTACACTGCAATACTACACTGGGACACAGAATGGTGCCCTCATTATAGAGGTTTCTGCAATTCAGAGGTTTGTAATAGAGAGGTTGTATATACATACGTATGTAACGCATGTACATGCGTATCCAAACGTCAAGCACTCAATACATTCATGTGCATACCAGTGTATGGCTGTGTTACTTCAGTGTACGCATGTCTTCTCATCTCGCAGAGGAGCGAAAGCTGTTTGTTGGAATGATCCCCAAGAGCTACGTTGAAGAAGATCTTACTCCGATGTTTGCTCCTTTTGGGACCATCGAAGAACTGAACATCTTGAAGTCAGCAGATGGGAAGAGCAAGGGTACGTGTGTGTGTGTGTGTGTGTGTGTGTCATCTACTTTGTGTGTTTGTGTGTTGTAAATACATACCAATGCTAATACTTTTAAACTCACATAGACGAGGTGTTGGAATGCGGTCAGCATTGTTTACAAACAACTCGATGTCACCAGATGCACTTATGTACATATGTATGTACATACGTATGTAACCTGCAATCAAATAATGATATTATTGCTATTAATTTTGATTGCACCATTGCACCTCATTGCAATTTGATAATGATAATTACATGCGTAATTTCACGATCTAATGTGATTTGACTATGTACGTATGTATCTACACAAAGTGAATTGCACAGTTGTCATACATTCTGTTTCTTCCGGTGTCCATGTCAATCCTCGTCCACTCTTGCTCAGGATGTGCTTTCCTTCGCTACGCCACCAAGCACCAGGCTAGGGAAGCCATTGCCAAACTGCACCATTCAACCACACTTCCGGTGAGTTAAACAACGCTGCAGTTTAGTTAGTCCATTTCCTTTTTTTGTGGTTAATGAGCCCACACTATAGCTCAGTTGTAATCCCATATGATCTAATGTGCACTAAGCAAGGTGTGTGTGTGTGTGTGTGTGTGTGTGTGTGTTACCCCAGGTACAGAGTTGATGTGCCCTTGGAGGTACATACGTACGTACTAAGCAGGTTGTGTAGTAATATGAAGATGTGTTATGTGTTTAGCGTTACTGGCTGGTGCCGTTTGGTCCAGTTATCTCAAGGTCTTGATATTCATCCTCAGGGTTGCAGCCAGCCTCTGGTGGTGAAGATTGCAGACACAGAGAAGGAGAAGGAGAGGAAACGTCTGGGGAAGATGATGGAACAGCAGGCGCAGCTCGGGATGGTCAACCCAATGGCCAATTATTACCAGCAAGTACGTACGTATGTATGTATGTATGTATGTACGTATGTACGTATGTGTACTTTCATACTCATGTGTGCACAGTTGAATCCTTTCATAACAAGAACAATTTCAGAGTATATTGTTTAACACTTGAATTTGTTCCATCAGAACAATTTCCTGTGTAGTACTGTACTGAATGACCAAGATTATTCTTCATTATGTTAAGACATTTGTGTGTGTGTGTGTGTGTGTGTGTGTGTGTGTGTGTGTGTGTGTGTGTGTGTGTGTGTGTGTGTGTGTGCGATGTACGTACGTAAATGAAATAATGAAATATTGCACCACCTAGTTGGTCCTATGCACATCCTTACCTTCAATTCTCGTTTTCCCTTGTTAGCTCATCAACCAACACGTCCAGCAGATAGCAACTGGTAGCATGCCCCTTGCCCCTGGTCCCAAACCTGGGGATACTGCTGCGATGTACGGTGGAGCGGTGGCCATGAACCAACAGACTCCTCAGGGATCCACTCCCGGTATGCTGTCAGCCACTGTGGGACTGCAGCAAGCGCAGCAGACACAGCTGGGAGGTAGTGTGTGTGTGTGTGTGTGTGTGTGTGTGTGTGTGTGTGTGTGAGTGGATGTGGGTGTTTATGTTTGTACATGTGTACGCATGTGCACACGTATGTGTTTGTTCGTGTTTCTTCTTAGTCTGATTGTTTTTGTGTCTCTGTTTGAATGTGTTGTGTTCTTACATTTTGCTTGATGAATTAGCCAGTATTCTCTATGTACATGCACACATATTATCACTGTGCTCATCCTGCCTTCCGTGTTTACTCACCCGTAGGTCTAGGTACACAGATTCCGGTCAGCACTACCACTCCAAACGGAAGCTACGCATCCACCAGTCTTGCTATGCAGAACTACTACCACCAGCAACAGCAACCCTACCAGACGGACCTCACCAGTGAGTACCACCATCCAGTGTACTGTGTTGTACTTCACTAGTGAGTACCACCATCCAGTGTACTGTGTGGTACTTCACCAGTGAGTACCACCATCCAGTGTACTGTGTTGTACTTCACCAGTGAGTACCACCATCCAGTGTACTGTGTTGTACGTACATCACCAGTGAGTACCACCATCCAGTGTACTGTGTTATATTTCACCAGTGAGTACCACCATCCAGTGTACTGTGTTGTACCTCACCAGTGAGTACCACCATCCAGTGTACTGTGTTGTACGTGGTACGTACATCACTAGTGAGTACCACTATACATACATATATAGTTTAGCCTGGACTACTAATTCTCCACATTTGCTTGTACTACACATACACACTGATACGTCTGTATACGCACACACCTGTGTTGATACTTTCTCTCATATGCGTACAACTTACCGCACTGTTCCACATAGGCCAGGCCCTAGCCGGATACCAACAAGGACAGCTGATGACTGCTATGGGCCAAATGCCGGTCATGCAAACACCGGGATACACCAAACCTAAAGAAGGTTAGATTTGAACATCCATGTGTCCAACCACATCTTTGCTGGATTTCCCTAGTCCTTAGAATAGTGGAAGTATTAGAAAGTCCAAAATGTTGAGTTTATGTTTTTAGAGCGAAGAACAGAGCAGAGTTTGAAATAGCAGTAAATCGATGCAGGCTATCCTCTTTATAACAGCACTGTTTACAAGAACGGTCTCTTTATGTCTAGTGCAGATGTATTCATGCATGCAGTATTCGTACTGGTTGTAATGGCAGGGAAAGTGAGGAACCAAGAGTGTGGTTGTTGAGTGGCCCACTGTATTGATGGTACATACGTATTTGAAAGGTGTTCAATAAGCCATTTATGACCCAACAGTTCAAAGTTTTGTGTTGAAAAGGTTTTAACTGTACTAATGTCTGAATAAGGGACACTTACCAGATACGTACCTACGTACATACCTATACATTGTATAATGCATATGTTAGTACCCAAGGGTTTGGGTTGTATATGCACTTATATGTATTCTTTAGCCTGCTTAGGTTTATACATACGTATATACGTATTCTGACTTTCCTACCATTCCACGACTAGCTTCATTCCATTGCATTCAAGTTTGTTTCCTCTGTCAATCTTCAGGTCCAGAAGGAGCCAATCTGTTTATCTATCACCTTCCTCACCACACAACGGACGCTGACTTGGCCCAGCTCTTCAGTACTTGTGGCAACGTCATCAGTGCTAAGGTGTACATTGACAAGGATACCAGCATGAGCAGAGGCTTTGGTGTGTGTGTGTGTGTGTGTGTGTGTGTGTGTGTGTGTGTGTGTGTGTGTACTGTAATGTGGAAATATTTGAACTCCTAACATCAATGTGACATTTGCTCCTCCACTGTAGGATTTGTCAGCTACGATAACCCAGCTTCGGCTCAATTGGCCATACAGACCATGAACGGACACCAAACTCAAGGGAAGAGATTGAAGGTCTCCCTGAAGAAGTCTAAACCTAACACCAAACCTTACTAGACCAAGGTATGTAGGTAGAACTTCAATGCATATGCAGATATTTACATAGTAATGTACGTACGCAGCTGCATATTCGTACACTCATTTCTGTAATTCATATCAGTACCAAGTTTCTAAGAACCTCCCCTTATATGGCTTCATCAGCTATGTTATTTTTGGATACTTATCAGAGAAAGAAAAAGGCCCTGTTGCAATTTCAAATATCCCTACTTATGCTTTATATTGATTCATTGTAGTAGTAGTAGTAGTATTAGTTGTTGTTGTTGTTGTTGTTGTTGTTGTGTTATGTTCTCTCTATGGTTGTTCTGCAGATTGTATGCGTACTCGACTCGTGATGTAGTGTCACTCAGTACAGTGCAGTTCGTATATGTCCACAGCTGTAGCTTTTAATATGCGCACATAGTATAAAATAGCATTAGTATAGTCCACAATACATGTAACACTGTCATTCTTTTCAATATAATCTTTAGTTATTATTAATCGTGAGCATTATGGACGTATTATGTATTTTCATCATACACCTTGTATTACTGTATTAATTTGTGTATGTTTGTACAATGTACACGTGAAGAGAATTATTGTTCGTTCGTTTTGGACCGTTTGGTGTTGGAGTGATGCGTGTGCTGTGATGTAAGTACATAGTCCTTGTGCGTGAGTACGCGTGTGATACCATACTTGTGTGCTCTGTTCGGTAAGTGAATCTTGTGTGTGTGTGTGTGTGTGTGTGTGTGTGTGTGTGTGTGTGTGTGTGTGTGTGTGTGTGTGTGTGTAATGTACGTATAATAACTATGTATCCCGATTGGTGACAGTGTCAAATAGACTCACAAAGGGATATAGCATGTATCCCTCAGATCCCCAGATGTGACAATTGACAAATCAATTAGCTACCAAAAGGTCAGCAAGTTGCTAATCAGGATACATGTTATTTGTCACCTTTAGGGAGGAAACACAGATAATGGATCCTTCCTAAAGGTGATATGTATAAAATATGCATATATTATATGTACACATATGTACGTATGAATATCCAGCAATAAACTTAACACTACAAATCCGCCTATGTGTATAGTGGGTACCTGGTTAGTACATACAAACGTATGTACGTATAGGTATATGTACATATGTATACGAGTATTTATGTATGTCAATAAACTTACAGTACAGCTAACATGTACATATATGCCTTTATACTGTTGTGCATACACTTCATTCATAATACATATTGTACATAGTTACATACACCATATGAACCATCACTGGTAAAACTACAGAAGGGGTGTACTCCTCGAAAGGCATACTTCGTGCTAAGCAAGTTGGATGGTAGTAAGTTGTATATGTTACAGCAGGCTATAGTGTGCACTGGTACCCTGCTAATGTATTAGTAATGAACAACGGACTAGCAGTCATAAAGTTGCTGATATTGTGTGGCAAAAGCATCGTGGTGCCATAGAAATAAAACTGCATTTGTATTACCCGTGTAGTAATTTCCCTTTTAACTTGTCTGTAGGTGTCTGTAAGCTAATGTGATACTGTTGACCAAGGGTGCATTTAATATGTGATTACTAGTCTAAACGTTTTGATTTTACAATTTGTAGGAGATTAACGAACACCACATAACATCATAACAATATCATATGATATTTATTTGCATGTCACACATAAATTATCCTGTTATACACATGTCTAGTGAATTG
Organism: Chondrilla cf. caribensis; assembly: GCA_964020155.1. Lineage (NCBI taxonomy): Eukaryota > Metazoa > Porifera > Demospongiae > Chondrillida > Chondrillidae > Chondrilla > Chondrilla cf. caribensis. The sequence goes on along the minus strand of OZ026551.1, from coordinate 1,602,378 downwards.
CCTTACACTGTATAGGCATGTAATTCTTAGTGTGTATATGTAGTGTGTGTGGTTTGAATACTGCCAGTGTTTGCACTTGTGTGTGCAGATTGTTGAAGTACATACATCAGCACAATACCCACACCTGCACAAAGGCCCAATGTGCTTTTAAAGAACATGAATGTATCAAACAATGGGTGCTTTATTAAACTCAGATATGTACAGACTGTGATTGTGTGTGATGAAATGTCGGTTAATATGTGTATGATGTATGAGGTGATATTTATATACGGGTAGTATTGTATTTATGTATTACATAGATATTATATGCATCATACGTATACTGCCTAGTGTGTTTTCACTCTTATTATTGCCTATAAATTAAATATAATTTATTTCTGAACTTTAGGGTGATATCAAAACATCACGTTAGTTATGTTTACCATTTCCCTGCAATCTTTCTGTATTGAAAACAACTCCACAATCTAGCTTGTGTGTGTGTGTGTGTGTGTGTGTGTGTGTGTGTGTGTGTGTGTGTGTGTGTGTGTGTGTGTGTGTGGTCATGTGATCATCACATGATCACCCCATTAGTAGGACAAGAGTTTGGCAGGAGGGTTTGTATAGCAAGGTTTACTTATCATTAATTTATTCATTAGATTTATCCCATGAGAATGTCTGTTTAATTCTTACGAGGTGAGTTGTTTGGGTTTTTAGTCTGAAGTGAATGGTGTCGAGCTCCTTAGATGAGAGTTGCTTCTTTGATGTTTGATAAGATGACATGACTGCTTGATCTCTTACACTGGGATCTGCATAATAGCCACCTTGCTGGGATACTCAGCTGTTTAGAGTTGTCTCACTGGTGGAGTTATGAAATGCGTGTCTACCATGTTGTTACACTTCCATCTCGATATTCCAACTGGCTATCAAATCCTACCGGGGGAATGAAGTTATGTACGTACATAGGTGTTAGACATTATATGGCTGTAGGTTCCTCTGTCCAACAATTTCACACAAAATTGTATAAAAACGTGTGAGTACACTGACCTGTTGGAAAGAGGGAAGTTTGGTTAGGTGATATGGATAAGTTTAATGGAAATATCTGACCACAGACTTCTACCTGTTATGTATACACTTTTGAATCTAATGTTATTGAATTTCGTTGTTGTTTTCTTTGTTTGTTTGTATTCTGTACTATAAAAGGTGTGTGTGTGTGTGTGTGTGTGTGTGTGTGTGTGTGTGTGTGTGTGTGTGTGTGTGTGAGTCACATGACTGTCAAGTGTCGGTCATATGAAATGAACAGCCCACTTCACCCATTGGACTGTGCTGAAGCGGATGACCGGACCTGCCCACTACCAAAGTGATCAACAGTCCACATCACTGAACACACATGGACCATTATAATAAATTGAATATAGTTCTATTTTATAATCTGTCATTACTGATACATTTCCTACATTCAGATTCTACTATTGCTATAATATTGATTGTGCATATGAGATAACGTTCATATTGTTTATGTACCTTGCTGGTATATAATCTGAGAACTGACATGTATTTCAGCGTATCGGCTGTGGAGATAATTATACTTTTTGTCTTTGAATGTACTTCCTTTGTCACCGAGTACTGTTATCATTGAACTATGTACTTGCTACGATTGATAATGATTGCCAGTCTCTTGTAGCCTGATATGTATTGTTAATGAATTTGAATCACAAGTTAATCAACCAGTACTAGCTAGTTATCATGCACATGATAGTTTACAAGTACGTATACAAGCCAGTAAGAGGGATTTACAAGAGGTAAGTTTACTGTCAGCTAGTTATTGCTTGTGCCATAGGTATAGTATAGTGAGAATTGGGAACCTCTCCCTTAGTATACCATCTATATGCTCATGCTTGCATTATGCAGGCTTCACATCCGCCATGTTTTCGTTGTTGCGCAAGCAATTTTGATTGAAAAAGTTGCGTTAAGTGATCCAAACCGCGCTACAACAGCGACTGGATGATTGGAATTCAGTCATTAGATCTTATATTGCTGTTAGTGCGCCCCTGAATTCTGAAGTTTGAACCGAGTTCGTAATCGCTGGGACTCGTGAGGCCGGAGATGGTGCTTTCTTCCATTGCACTGTTTGTACTGCAGGTTTTTAACGGCAAGTTCCCCATCGCAAGGACTGTACTGTATTTAGTATATACGTTTTTCTCGATACTCCAATCATACCATCATTGTATAAATGGTAGATTCGGCTGGAAATTGCATCTTGGGCCATTTGCGTACATTTGCATCGCGACCCTGCGCTTACTCGGTGTACATGTATCGTCACATATTATATAAATACTACAAGCCCGCCGCAACACCCATTCCACCCAGGTATTTAATCCTCGCAACCATCTCGGCCCGGTCTATCTGTCATCACTTCTCCAGTCTAATTATTATGCCTGCATGCAGTTCATTTTCTTTCTCGCACTGAGGCGCTTAACGACATTTATGGTTTCGGGCCAAGTAGTTCGAGGACCTATGGACCCAGCTACATAAGAAGGGGTACCGTTGACACCCGCAAGATTATTATTACTTCACAGAGTACTAGAATGAGGCCGAGGGAGAGTGTGATTTCTTTGATATCGTTAGTCGCACTGTTTGTGTTCGTTTCGAGCGGTATTGAGGTCTCCTCAAGAGGTGGTAAGATAAAATTGGGTAACTTCGGAAATTCTATTATTAATAGCTAAGACAGTTACTCAGGTTACAAGACGTTATTCTCATTTGAGGCAAGATCATGGGGTAACTTCGGAATAACTTAAGCCTCTTCCGTATTCCGAACAACAAGCACCGCGATGTTGTTGTCATTAACGATTGTGGCAAATTTCCGATGTTCCCCCCATTATATTCGCTATTCATACACTGTTGTCAGGAATTTGATAAATTATTGTCTACCTATAGCGACTTGTGTAATTATTCACAACACAGTTATTATAGTTTGATAAGTTCAAATTATTTTTAAGAAAATTTATTCTGATGAGACAGGAAGCTGTGTTTGTCCTTGACATGTATACTATTCAGTTTTTCCCAAAGTACTTACTCCAATACCACCCTCCAAGGTCCAAGATGTCACTGTTACTATAAGTAGAATTCTACAAAGTTCTTATCCAGCCTTTACAGTAGCATTTATACACTTTAGGTAAATCACTGACTATTAATTTAAAAACTACATCTTCTCTGTTATTGAATGCAGCTACCCCTCCAGCACCTACTCCAACACCTACTCCCACACCTACTCCAAAGCCACCCTCCGCAGTCCAAGGTGTCATTGTTACTAGAACTGTACAAGGTTCATCTCCAGCTTTGAGAGTGTCATGGAGAGCAGTCAGTGGAAGTGATATCACCTACACTGTAGTTTACGCTGAAGTTAATGATCGAACATCTGGTGAACGTGTTGAAGGAATCATTGGTACATCTACCATACTGGGTCCACTTAGTCCAGGAACTACCTACAGCATCTGGGTAGCTGCTGTGTCATCAGGTGGAGTAGGAAACTACAATAGTGAAATACTACAAAGGACCTACCAATGTGAGCAGACTCAGACATGTATTGTAAAAATGTGTAACGGTAACCATGACATAATTGGCATCCATGGTGGTCCACAAACTAGTGGACCAGGAGCATTGTGTGTATAATCATTGTGATACTGATGTCTCCACATTCTTCATGCCAGAAAAAGTGACTATCAACAGGTATGTAGTACTGAACCCTATTCTGCACCTTGTATTCTGTATCCATAATATTATACACCAACATCACTACTATCATGTGTTTACATACATATAGGTACTAGATGTGAGTAGCAGAGTTGGGTCCGGTGCATACAGTTTGGTTGATACTGTGCACAGCAACATGATTGTGATTATTACTGCATGTGTACATACCCTGTACATGTTGATATAGCATAAGCACATGCATAACATGCTACACTAGTCTTATGAAATAACAATCATTATGAGAGCATTGTTTGCTGTTGGGTATGCATGGTATTACAGGTTTACACAGACAAGTTTCTAAGTTATAATTATACTATTATGTCTGATGGTATCATAAAATCTACTGGAATAAACATTAAAAAGTTAACATTGATAGTTGCAATTGGTATAGCTGCTACAGCATGTATGTACCAGTGTAAGCGTAGGAAGCAGATGTGCTCCAGTGTAGATATTTATCCCTTATTTCCATAATACACACTTGCACACGTAATTGTATAATAAATTACAATGATATTGTACGCTTTTGGAAAAGGCAAACTTTATGTGTTTTGTTACTATTAATATGCATATTATTAAGCATGTGAGCAGTTGTGTTGTCAGTTGTAGGTACATAATAATTATAATATTGTATTTGCCTGTACTTCCTATCTCTCTCTATGTAGTTCCATCTGCACCTTCATATATTACGACATTGCCATTCACAACCACCCTCACTGTGAGATGGGATTTTGATGATGATGAGGGATTTAGCTACAGACTACACGTACAGAAGAAGGGATCTACAGAGATCAAAACATTCGGATCTGTTACTCCACCCTACAACATCACTGGACTGGAATCAAACACAGAATACACTGTGGTTGTTGAGGCTTACAACCCACTTGGGAGTGCCAACAGCAGTGTAGTGGGGTACACTCTACCAGAAGGTGAGGGTAATATATTTTCAGAACACTTCCTGTAAGTAATAACAGTTACTGTGTCCCTTCCAATTGGGATGTGCAGCTCATAGCATGCCCGAGGTGATTAATCGAAAGTATGTCTGTGTACATACATAACTACTACACATTTTTGAAGGGACAAATTTGTGTTATGGAATGTCACTTTTTGTGCACACCAGTAGTGGTAGCTAGCCAGTGTTCACACCAGTATAGTCAGTGTACACACTAGTATTGGTAGGCAGCTAGCAAGTATACAGATTAACTTCAACTGATGCGCGTGCCACACATTGGTGCAATAATTATATTATATTGCATAATGCATGTACATACACACATATAAACATGAATAAAGTGTGGCTCTACATTCATGCACTGTATATACGTATGGTATATGGTATCTATAGCAGTAGTTCACGCACGGTACCATGCAGATGTGGTCATTGAACCATTTCAAAAACAAGCATGTTTACATATGTAAGACCCCATAATTGGATAGGCAGGAATTCCTAAAGCCTGCTAATCATTGTGTATTTCCTGGAAAAAAGGTTTGTTGGAAGACAGTTTTCATAATAACAAAGTAAGCATATGCATCAATACGATTGAATGAAAATACCGTAAATTTCAAAAAATAATTATGAATAATAAATCCATGCATAAATGCCATTAGAACATGCAGTAAATATAATGAAATAGCAATAAACCAGCCGTAAAAACTGTATACAAAGTTTTAACACAACAGTTATTCAATATGTAATTACATAAACACAGTTGATAATAAAAGTTTAATTTGCACCTACATTCTTGTCCTTTCAGTTGAGGATATCAAGACCAATGGGTTAGATGCTGATTCCAGTATTAGTTTATCAGCTGGACTGTTCATTGCTGGACTGTTTTCTGGTTTTATAACCTTGCTATTGGTAGAAGGAATTATCTGGGGAGCTTGTAAAATTAGATCAAATCGGAAGTGAGTACCTACTACGTATCTAGTGTATGAACAAAAAGTGCTCATGGGTGTAGAATTACATTTAATTAATTAGTGTGTAATTCAATAGTTGTATGTAAGTACATATATTTGATTATGTACATCAAGGCCCTTATTCACTTGTATTGTTGACTAACACTTTCATGCATGATTCTAAATCAAAATGATACTTTAATCTACAGACTCGTCAAATCGAGTGAAGAAGGAATACGTAGTATCCAAATGACAGATTGTCCAGCTTATGTGAGCAATAACAGAGAAGACAAAACTGCTGATGAATATACCTATGAAGAAGTTCCATGATTGGACTACTACCACTAAGACAGATTATAATGGAATATATTTCTTAACAATACAAATAGTTGAGGTTGGTGTAATGATCAGTTCAAAAAGTTCACCTTGTATCAACTAAGTCACAGTTTCTAACTGATAATCTATCATATTTTGCTCTAATCATTACAATTTCTCAGAATGATTCAGGTGTTTCCATTATTTTTGGCTTTTCAATATCTTTAGTGAACATAGCATGCGTTGTGTAACTGTGTTTCAACACAGACGGATGGTTAAACTTAAAACGTATTGATTATTCACTTACTAGCCCTGAGGCACTTAATTCGACATCTATGGTTCTGGGCCAGGCCAAGCTACGTACATAAGAAGGGGTATCACACATACCCACAAGAATTTGTTTGTCTCACAGTGTGCTAACATAAGGTGGGAGAGTGCATGTGATTTCTTTGCATGATATCGATTGCACAGTTTGTGTTCTTTTCGAGGGGTGAGTCTGTGAAGGCTGTGAGATGAAATTGGATAGCTTCGGAGATTTGAAAGTTTTAATATCTACGACAGTTACTCTGCGATACAGCAAGATATGTGAGGTAGCATGGTGTAACTTTGCAAAATCATGCATGTTACATACCTATAACAAGCAGGGTGAAGTTGTTGTCATAATATTATGCTTTCTGCTGTTGGATATGGTGCTACACATACATAGACAGGTTTAAAGTAAAAGTTATAAATGTCTGATAGTATCATTAAAGAATTGTTGCAATTGAATAAATTTAAATAAAAACAATTTTTAACCACTTTCAAATAATCATCCACCTACATCAGAGTGACTTGGACCCCCTCCCTATTGAAAAAGAATTGTATTTAAACTTCTATTCCTCATCTTTTAATCCTCATGAGTTGGAATCAAAGCAATACTTTCAATGTACAGACTGGTCGAACAGAAGAGACATTGTCAAATAATTGTCCAGCTTATGTGAGCATTGACATGCAGAGGAGACAAAAGTGCTGATGAGGATCCCTACGAAGTTGATATAGGAGAGCAACTAAGAACTAAGACAAATATTCAACTGTTTTCATTTTTGGGCCATTTTTCAAAATTATCAGACAAAATAACGCGCGTCGTGTTACTATAATGTATACGAGCAGTTAATTCTCTTACCCGCACTGAGGCGCTTAATTGGACGACATCTATGGTTTGGGGCCAAGTTGTCACAATATCCATGGGCCCAGCTGTATAAGAAGGGGTACCGTTGCCGTTGACACCCGCAAGATTTCTATTGCTTCGCAGAGTACTAGAATGAGGCCGGGGAAGAGTGTGATTTCTTTGATATCGGTTGCCGCACTGTTTGTGTTCGTTTCGAAAGGTAAGTCTTGAGAGGCGGTGAGATGAAATTTAGTTTTAACTTGATAACTACGACAGTTGCTCCAGGTAACAAGACTTTATCCTCATTTGAGGCAAGATGTGGTAACTTCGAAATAACGCCTCTTACTTATTTTCAACAACAGGCACCACGATATGTTGTAGTCATTAACGATTATGGCCAATTTCCGATGTTTCCCATATATACTCTATTCGTACTGTTGTCAGGAATTTGTAATTGTCTACTGATCGCGACCTGTACAATACAGAGCATAGTATTCACAACACTGCTGTAATTGTAGTTGGATGCGTTCAAATTTAAGAAATGTGGCGAGACAGGAAGCTGTGTTTGTCCTTGTATTCAGTTATCCCCACAGTACGTACTCCAATACCACCCTCCAAGGTCTAAAATGTCCCTGCTACTAGAATTCTACAATTTGAAGTTCTTCTCCAGCCTCTATAGTAGCATTTACTCTAATTCAGGCAAACACTTGCTATTGAAACCATTTCTCTGTCATTGTATGTATGCAGCTACTCCAACACCTAATCCAACACCTACTCCGAAGCCACCCTCCTTAGTCCAAGGCATCACTGTTACTAGAACTGTACAAGGATCATCTCCAGCTTTCAGAGTGTCATGGAGTGCAGTCAGTGGAAGTGGTATCACCTACACTGTAATTTACGAAAAAATTAATAATCGAACATCTAATAAACGTGTTGAAGGAATCACTGGTACATCTACCACACTGGGTCCACTTAGTCCAGGAACTACCTACAACATCTGGGTAGCTGCTGTGTCATCAGATGGAGAAGGAAACTACAATAATGGAAGACGACAAAGGACCTACCAAGGTGAGCAGACTCAGACATGTATTGTACACAAGGAGTAACCATGACATAATTTGCATCCCTACTGGTCCACAAATTAGTGGACCAGTAGGGATGTGTGTGGAGGGTTCTATACTATGCACACTACATGGACTGACTATCACTGGGTACTGTACAAAGTACAGAACATCTATGTAGTACGTACGTATATACCGAACCCTATTCTGTATCCATGTACACTGAACTAGGTTACTGTAACGCAACTTTTAACTGTAATAGTGAATGGATACATCGATTCAAAACACGACTGTGTTAACAGACTTTTTACTAGTGGTAACGAATAGCCTATTGTTGGTATTGCTGGACTCTATATGTTGTTTTTACTATATTTGTATGCACGCACTTTACTTGTTTACTGTCCTTTTTATTATGCTAATGACTATTCTGTTACCATGAAAGTTTCGAATCGGTCATAATGATATTGTACACATCTGAGAAAAGACAATCTTTAATGACGTATTTTGTTACTACAAGCATGTGAGCAGTTGTGTTCTTGAATATAGGTACATACGTATATTGTATTTGCCTGTACTTTCTATCTCTACGTAGTTCCATCTGCACCTGCAAATATTACGACATTGCCATCTACAACCACCCTCACTGTGAGATGGGATGATAAGGGATTTAGCTACATACTACATGTACAGAAGAAGGGATCTACAGAGATCAACACATTTGGACCTGTTACTCCACCCTACAACATCACTGGACTGGAATCAAACACAGAATACACTGTGGTTGTTGAGGCTTACAACCCACTTGGGAGTGCCAACGAGAGTGTAGTGGGGTACACACTAACGGAAGGTGAGAGTAATTTATTATCAGAACACTTCCTGTAAGTATTATTATGTCCCTTCCAAATGGGGATGTGCAGCTAATACACACGCCCAAGGTGATTAATCGCAAGTGTGAGTGTATAGCTGCTGTACATCTCCTTTGAAGGGACATAACAAGTCGCTTTTTGTACATAGCAGTTTTGGTAGCTAGCCATTGTACGCACTAGTATGAGAAGGTATTCGGCATACAATAGTATGGGTAGGTTGCTAGCCAGTGTACAGATCAACTTCAACTAATGGCAGTGGTGCAATAATGATTATTTTATTGATGCATATAATGTATGTACATAGATACACAACCATGCACAACGTGTGCATGGTTCTACATTCGTACACTGTATATGCATATGCAGTGTTTCCCCCAGAAAAAAAATGAAGGAGGGAGGGGTCACTATGAATGTTGTGATGTATAATTATCAATATTGCTTTAAAACTTAACACAATAATATTATAAATCTTTATTCTAACAAAATTTTGTTGTCACAGAACAGAGAATAAGGGGTGTGTGTGTGTGTGCCCTGGTACCCCCTTTAGGGGGAATCCCTGCATATGGTATATGGCATCTATGCAGTAGTTCATACTCCCTTGTGATCGTTGGACCATTTCAAAAACAAGCATGTTTATACATATCGGAGACCCCATAATTGGATATGTTAGAAACACTAAAGCCTGCTAACAGCCAGTGAAAACAACATTATGGGTTGAAGCCATAGTATGCACAACACTAGTATGGTAGGAAGCCATTGTACATACTGTTATGAACGTCACCTTTGTGACATGTTATGAGATGTATAATATACATGAAAATAACAAGGCTTTCATTTTCACATGACATCACACTTGCATACTATACAGTGTATACCTTGTATTTGCAATGTATATGGCACATGTATACATTGTACTGTAATGGGTAGCATATGCACGTTATAAATAATAGGTCAGAAGGAAAGCAAAGGTGAAGTAATTCTATTTGAGGGGCGTCAGCCCCACGAGTTTTTGAACTCGAATTACTTGTTAACATGCCCCTATTTGCTAAGGTAATATGCAAGCGTTCAAACTACCTTTACAGTAAAAGAGGTGATGATTGGTTGATTGACACCAACCCCTCCACACCCTCAGGTATAAGCAGCCTATACCATAACAATTGGAGACAAATGTGGTAGGATCTGAGAAAAGGGGTCTTATGGCGCTGTTGTGTAAACTGAGATACGAGTCAAAACATGTTTTCATGTAAATTTTTTGAATTTTTTTCTGCAATAAATCCAATCTAAATGTTTAGTAGAAGGTTCCCTGAAAGCGCGGTGACCGTTCGATCTTGCGTTATGGAGCTACTACTGATTGTTATCTACCGAAAATACGCCATTTTTATTCGTTACGAAGTTATGCGGACACCGCGATTCACGCGCGCAATGGAATTATACAAGTCAGTCTACAGGCCCAGATGACGTCACAAATTATACGAAGATATACGGAATATTCGGACGTAAGCAATCATCGCATTTTCTCGGAATGGTGGTTTCGTTTACCGTAACATTCAATCGCGTGTATCTTCGGAACTGAATGAGCTATACGGAAATTTAAAGCGGCATTCTGTAGATTAGTATACGTGTTTTAAGTTAGTAGGGATAACTCGGAATCGAATGTTAGCGCCATAAGACCCCTTTTCTCAGATCCTATCACAAATAGCGAATAAGTACACATGTGTGGATGAGAAATTCTACTGTCAATTATTGTTCTTTATAATCCTCATTCCTTTACAGTCAATCCCCCATCAACCAATCCAACAACAGTTGAAGATGTTGCTACTTACATTCTTATTGGAGTTCTTGTGGTAGTG
>OZ026551.1:1569017-1579017 GCA_964020155.1 Chondrilla cf. caribensis | reverse complement strand
ACACAGCAACTGATAAGCATTTACAATTACTATCAACAAGCCTTGTGTGAGCAAATAGTTACAGTACATAATTACTTGAATGCTAATTATTATTATAATATAATAGCAAGTATATATAATGACATATATATTATAGCAATGCTATATATATTTATGAAAATGATTTCAGGTTTTCACATTATTTGGCTTATCAATAGTTATAATATTATTGGTGACCATAAGGTGCGTTGTGTCAACACTGATGGTTAATTGGATGACATCTATGGTCTCAGACCAGGCGAAGGTAACTTCGGGAGTTAGTTTTAATAATGACGACAGTTACTCCAGGTAACAAGATGTTATTCTCATTTGTGGCATATTATAGATCATGAGTTAACTTCGGAATAACTTGAGCATCTTCTGTATCATTCCAACAGCAAGCACTGCGATGTTGTTGTCATTAACGATTATGGCAAATTTCCGATGTTTCCCCATTATACTCTATTTAAACTGTTGTCAAGAATTTGATAAATTGTCTATATACTGATCGCGTCCTACACATATATACAATACAGAACATATTATTCTCAACACTGCTGTAATTATAGATAGTTGGATTAGTTCAGATCGTAGAGTGTGATGAGACATGAAACTGTTACTAGAATTCTAAAAGGTTCTTCTCCAGTGTATACTGTAACACTTACTATTCAGGCAAATACTTCCTATCAAACTACTTCTCTGTCATTGTACGTATGTATGCAGCTACCCCGCCAACACCTACTTCAACACCCACTTCAATGCTACCCCAACACCTATTCCAAAACCTACTCCGATATTACCCACCAACATCCAAGGTGTCACTGTTAGTAAAATTGTACAAGGTTCGATCATCTCCAGCTTTCAGAGTGTCATGGAGTGCAGTCAGTGGACGTGGTATCACCTACAATGCATGTTACGTTAACCATACAACTGAATCATCACCTTCTACTATCTGTAACAAAAGAATCACTGCTACGTCTACCATACTGGGTCCACATCGTCCAGGAACTGCCTATGACATCGTGGGTGAGAGCTGTGTCATCAGTTGGACAAGGACCATACAGTTATGGAAAAAACATAGGATTTACCAAAGTTAACAGAGTCAGTGTAACCATGACATAATTTGGATCCATGGTGGTCCACAAACTAGTGGACCAGGAACATTGTGTGTATAATCATTATGATACTGATGTCTCCACACTCTTCGAGCCGGAAAAAGTGACATCATTCTGCACCTTGTATTCTGTATCCATGTACACCAACATCACTACTATATTTGGTTTACACACACCGTACATATAGGTGCTAGATAGTATAAGACTGCATATAGTACACAGCAACATGATTGTAATTGTTACTGTGTACACATCCTGTGCATGTTGATAGCATAGGCACCCACCTAACATCCATAATCATACATGTATCATAATATGCTACAGGAGTTTATAATTGTGATTTTCATCCAAATTAAATTTGAAGGTGAAATGATAAAAATTTCAATAACACTACCTGACGCTACTCATGTACAGCTCCTGTGAAAATAAGTAATTCAACTCTCACCACAGTAGTGAGATCAGGAAGACCAGCTCTTATAGTTATTTGGATAGCACCTTGAATATACCAAGTGCAGTGTACAGACCAGTATTTGCAACAATTGTTTGATAGATTTCAATGATATTGACAATATATACTCAGGAGAAATGACAATCTTTATGTTTTTTTATTTTTATAAAATTATTATACTTAAGTTACAATTGTGTTCACAGTTATAGGCATATATATTGTATTTGCCTGTACTTCCTATATCTATGTAGTTCCATCTGCACCTGTAAATATTATGGCATTGTCATCTACAATCACCCTCACTGTGAGATGGGATGATGAGGGATTTAGCTACAGACTACATGTACAGAAGAAGGGATCTACAGAGATCAACACAATTGGACCTGTTACTCCACCCTACAACATCACTGGACTGGAATCAAACACAGAATACACTGTGGTTGTTGAGGCTTACAACCCACTTGGGAGTGCCAATGGGAGTGCAGTGGGGTACACTCTACCAGAAGGTGAGGGTAATCTGAACACTTCCTGTTATTATTAGTTGTGCCCCTTCCAAACAGGATGCGCAGCTAGTTTACTGAGGTCGTGTATAAGCCACATACATGTTATAGCTCACTTGTCTCCCATGCCATGCTCAAGTTCCAGCTCAGTATTGTAGCCTATAATATTAGGCAATGAAGGAAATCAACTAAGAATCACTAGAATGACCTTGCTGTCACTTGGATTAGGAGTCAACAGAAAGAGTGCTTTCTGAAACAAATTGGTTAAAACAACCGACTAGTGAATGAGTGTTGACATTCCCAGTTGAAATTTTGTGTACCTAGGCCTCTTCTCTATCCTATTCTTTCTCTGTAAACAAATTACTGGGATATCTCCATTCAATTTAAGATAATCTTGATGCTTATTTCCTTTGTAGCAATTGGTGTTTAATGAATCTCAAAGATTCACTCAAACATCCTCTGTAAGGCAAGGATCTAGAGGCCCTGTTTTTTCTTGCCAGTCTTCAGGTTTATGATGATTATGCCATAAAAGGATCACAAATAGAGCACGTTGCATGGTTCCATCATTAGTTCCATCTCTTTGGTTGGCCTATACTACAGATTATTGTGATGGAAACAAAGATTATAGTAGTGAATGTACTAATATTCAATTAATTGTACGTCCAGGTGTATATGCCCGTATACACCAGGTGTATACTCACAGACGTGTCTTTTAATGAAAATGACAATGTACACAACTATTACAAATTTAAAGGACATATAGAAATCCATAAAATGTGTGTGTGTGTGTGTGTGCGTGTGCGTGTATAACATATGTCTGTCTGTACATGCATGTGTGTGTGCATATGTACATGCTCACTTGTTCATGTAACATCACTGCTACGAATGTGTGGGGATTGTCATGTAGATGAGGGTTTTAAAGCACTTCACTGCCATATTTGTTATTGTGAATTCACACCATGTTCGTAGTAATGTTCACTCAATTGGTGTGTTCATGACATCCCATAATTGTATGCATGTGTATGCATTTACATGTTATACAGTCTGCTTAGTAAGTGGTCTTGCATGACCAGACCCTGCAAGAAAATGGCAGCCATCGTGAAAAGGGAGGAGCCAGAGTTAGAATCTGGCCATACAGTAAGTGCCTTCGAGGTTAGTACACTCCTGGTTCAGTACACACTCCTGTTGCTACACCTCTTGGTTAGTACACACTCCTGGTTAGTAGACTCTCTTGCTTAGTAATCATAATAATTATTAATTCCTGGTTAGTACACACTCCTGGTTAACACACACTCTTGGTTAGTATACACTCCTGGTTAGCACACACTCCTGGTTAGTACACACTCCTGGTTAGCACATACTCCTGGTTAGCACATACTCCTGGTTAGCACATACTCCTGGTTAGCACATACTCCTGGTTAGCACATACTCCTGGTTAGCACATACTCCTGGTTAGAACACACTCTCCTGGTTAGAACACACTCCTGGTTAGTACATACTCCTGGTTAGAACACACTCCTGGTTAATACACTCTCATGGTTAGTACACACTCCTGGTTAGCACACACTCCTGGTTAGCACATACTCCTGCATGGTTAGTACACACTCCTGGTTTTTATACACTTCCTGTTAGTAGACACTCTGACTTGCTTAGTAATCACAATTAATTAGTAGTAATTACCTAATGCTGAGGTTCCATCCTAGTATTCAACAGGTGGGTGGGGTTATTAATTTTGTGGACAGTTGAACATGTGAAAAATGCACGTCACACATGTACGAACAGAGAGATACGTATATGATTTCATGTGTGTGCATAGTAGTTGAGATCATGACAAACGGCCTCGTTTGGTGCTAAAAATACACATACATGTATATATGTACAGGCCTAGGCATGACATCAAGTTAGGTGTGTGACAGTTGTAATGTCTAGCTGTGGGGAATGCATGATTGTGTGTAGATCTCAGACTTCCACCTTAAAATTTATCAAACCCAGGAACGAGTTTGTGATGTTAGTTTTTGTAGATATGTACATGTATGTTTGTGGGAGGTTTATTTATATGTATGTATGAGATTTAGTTGGTTATTATGAACAATCTTCAAATTCAGAAATCTTGAAATTCTGAAGTATCTTGTGGTCTAATTTACTGTAAGGCCAGAGACATGGTTCTGTCTTTCTGTACTGTATATACCACCACGTTTGGTCATCACATTGAATTCCCACTGGTTGTCACGTTATCACATTCAATTCTCACAGATGGTCACATTTAAGTAGTTTATTTTTGTCTGTGTTTGTCCCATTCAAATGTGTAATACCTATTGTATTATAAGGACTGTTTGTTGTTTGTGTTGGAGTACTGCATTTGAAGGTCTTCCACTGTTCCATAATTGTAATGAAATTATGCACTAAGGTCATGCTAATTCAATAGGAGGTAAGTTGTACAGTGTATAGTGTGTGGAAATATGAAGAACTGAAGAACTGTATACACAGCAGGCTACCTAGCATCACATTAGTGTATATCAACATTTCATTATGTGTACAGGCTTCCAACCATACTAGTGTGCAACTCTGTCAGTTAGCAGGTTTTAACAGGACCTAATTTTTCACTAATTGCTAATATCCAATAAGTACTTGAACCCAAAACAAGGGAGGGAGGGAATAGCTGTGAACGAGCAGTTGATAGTGGTGTGTGCGTGTACGTGTGCGTGCATGTGTGTGTCACCCTATTCATTGTAGAATTCTTCCACTTGGAGGAAGTAGGCAGCCTTGGTGAATTGTCAACAACTACCACATGAATGAGAGCTGGAGGGTTGTCAAATCATCCATGAATAACATGTTTTTGTGTATTTGGTTCCACATGGTTCATAAGTGTGTGACTCCTAAGGCCTTCCTGAGATGTAGCTCATTTGCACATGGTTGAATTTGAGTGGTAAGTCCTCTATTGCAGAGCTAGACTCTACTGTAATACTTCCCTGATTGATTTGACTTTCACTGTCTCATCAATATGTCCATATGATCCAAAGTGCTTCCTGATCATCATTTTAGGGTCATAGGGGTAGCTTGATTTGTGACACATCTCCTAGTGTTAGGAGCCCCTTTGTGGTCGCTCACAATATTGTGTAGCAGCGGTGTTGAACAAGTGACTTATTGACGTAGGATTGGAAAGGAAACTACAAAATTTCAAGATTCCATATAGCATTTTGTATGTTTATTCTCTTCTCTGTGTTTCAACGATAATAGCATAATACTGATAATAATAACACACACACACACACACACACTCACACACGCACGCACGCACGCACGCACGTACACACACACACCTATTAACTAGGAATGCAACTATTTGCTGTAGAAACTGGTATGGTACATTTCCATCCTCACAGGAGCAACACAGACTGTGCTTCAAATCCTAGAAGCTTATGTGCCAATGGATTCCAATGACACCCATGAATACTTCAGTGACAAGTGACAAATTGATTTAAGTGTCAAATTTCTCTTAAAAAACCCATCCCAGTTTGGGCATTCATTTTCTATGACAAGTACTGTTGTTAATAAATCTAAAGACACACGTGATACCCTATATATACAGTAAACAAGTTGTATCCGGTCCAATTTTCGGTATAAACCGCAACACCTTTCGAAGGGACGAACCTATAGATAATAGACACTAGATATTATTAGAAGAGAGTTCTTGGACACCAGAATGAGGCAGAAGAGTACATTTTTATCGATTACACTTTTTGTGCTTGTTTTGACGGGTAAGTCCTCTCTCGCCGATCGCGAGAGTCTACTGTAATACGGTCTTGGGTGATACTTCCACTGTCGTATCAATCTGTTCACATGGTCTAATTGGTATTTTAGGGTCATACTACATACATAGGTAACACACATAGCTAGGTTACGTTAGTGTTAGGAGCGTTTTCGTGGTCTCTCACAATCTGTTTCAGCGACAGTGAATAGGGGACCTATTAACGGTGCACGAGGTTCGGAAAGTTACCTGGAAAATCAACGAATCATTGCCTTCCGGGTTATTAGCACAAATAGTAAGTACTAAGTTTTGAAGGAGTCTTCTGTAATCGGAAGAAATCGATCACCCTCGATGTTGTCGAACTTAAACTGAAGATGTAATGTGGCTAGTTATAATAACATCAAACAGACTGAGTATAATAGCGCACCAAATTTGCCATTTTAACGGGTTATACCATAATTATTGCGGTGATTCAATTTCTTCAGCTTCTGTATATACACTCTCAGCCAATGTTGACACTGACGTCACCATTGACGATTTTATAGCTGAGTGGCATAGTGACCCACGCCACACGTATTGTCATTGGGGTGTAGTAAACAGTAATTTCCCGCCATATAACTGAATTCATCTGTACTCGCAGACTGTATTGTGCGAAAATTGCTACTTCTAATAATTACCATTGCTTACTAAATCAATAATAACATGGATATTGAGTGACAACCGTGCAAGCTTGTGCTTCTGATGATACTAGACACGTACCATTACTCACAGTATTGATGTTTGATTGATACATTGTTCTAAATTTATGGCATGAAATGTCAATTTAACTTTCAATTTCGTCAATTTCTTCAGCCTCTGTACACTCTCAGCCAAGGTTGGAGGATGCTACAAACTCCAACATAAATGGGTCCACCATCACCATAACCCCATCCAGTACCTACAAGGTTTACTGCTACACTCCTGGTATCCACAAGGACTGGTACAAGATAAATGGGGGTAGGAGTACTTCTATAGCAAAGGATCCGCAGTCTGTTCCTGACCATGGTTATGCCAAAAGGTCTGCATCTGGCACACTGGGTTTAAATTTTGAGCCTTTTCGAACAAATGATATTGGAGAATACCAGTGTGGATATACATCAGTCGGACAAACCTCTGCCTTTGCTACAAAGACAATCTATTTAAGTGAGTACATATTTTCATGATTGCTTTGATATGTATACAAATACAAATCCCTTGCAATCCTCCGAACAGCAAATGTACATAAATGTGCGCTAATTAAATGGGAGTGACCAATTAAGCCCCTACATTTTACAACATTCAGAGGTACTGGAGAGATTTCTCATGTGGCCTTTCACATAATAAATGAAATTCAGACATCTGTACACATATTGTACATTCTAAGGTATTGTAACTTTAAATTTGTTGAAGCCAGCTAATCTTTGTCATAATGATGGATAGTATATGCCATATAAGATATGTATTTGTTGTATAATGAGAAACCCTATGTATATCTTTGTCATTGTATGTATGCAGCTACCCCACCAACACCTACTCCAATGCCTCCCTCTAAGGTCCAAGGTGTCACTGTTACTAGAACAGTTACTGTACAAGGCTCATCTCCAGCTTTGAGTGTGTCATGGAGTGCAGTCAGTGGAAGTGGTATCACCTATACTGTATGTTACAGTACTAATGGATCACTGTCTGATCCACCATCTGGTGCTGACTGTGATACTAGTGGAATCACTGATACATCTATCACACTGGGTCCACTTAGTAGAGGAACCACCTACTACATCTGGGTAGCTGCTGTGTCATCAGGTAGACAAGGACCATACAGTGATAGAGGACAAGGAAAAACGTTTCAGGGTAACTACTTGGTGCACCTAGCATGTACATAGAGTAAATATTTGTTAATTTGTCCTGATTAATCCGCCAAACTGTTTATCCACCATAGAACACAAGGATGGTATTTACAGGAATAGGAGGATTCTGCACAATTATAGACAATTACAATTTGAAGCAATTTGATTTTTTTCATTTTAGGGGATATGATAAACTCTACGTCACATGCCCACAACAGTGAATTTACATTATAACATATATTGCATGAGAAGATGACCCATTTCAAAATTCCAAGAATTCAATTAGAAATTAGACTAGAATTCGTATGTATGAACTTTGCTGAACATAATGTCCTCAGCGAAGGTTCTTTTGAAGCTAAAAAGACACCCAAGTAATTGGAATGTGTGGGCGGCAGCCCTTTGAGTTTTAAACCCAATTACTTATTTTGGTTTCAATCAACATAAAATTTTATAATATTTCCTCCAGTAGCTAGGAAGTAATATCCCTGGGGAGGCTTATTATATGGATGTTTTATGGTCAGTTCCATCACAGGTTCGTCGTCCTGTTCTCACCAAAGCAGTAAGCTCAGGTAGACCAGCTCTTGGAGTGACCTGGACTGAACCTTCTAGCGACCGTCCCATCACTAAATACCAACTGCGGTACAGAATACACAATACTAGATGGAGTGACATGGATGTGACATCAAGATCCACCACCCTGGAGGGGCTTTCCGCTGGTACTGTATATGATATTCAAGTGAGAGCTGTTTCCGATGTTGGAGCTGGTCGATACAGTCGAACAAGTACAGAGACAACATATCAAGGTATGAATTACATTTCAATAATTTACATATTATTAATTATAATAAATGACCATTAATCCAGACTCTATTCCTATCAGCTATAGTAGTTCCAGTAAATATTATATGCATGTACGTAGAACAAATATGTTTAAATTTACTTCACATACCCACAACAGTGAATTTACATTATAACCTATATTGCACAATAAGATGACCAATTTCAAAATTCCGAGAATTCAATTAGAAATTTGACTAGAATTCATATGTGTGAACTTTACCGAACGTAATGTCCTCAGTAAAGATTCATTTGAACCTATATAGACACCCAAGTAATTGGAATGTGGGGGTGGCAGCCCTTTGAATTTTTAACCCAGTTACTTGTTTTGGTTTCAATCAACATAAAATTTTGTTATATTTTTCTTTCCTCCGGTAGAAAGTAATATCCCTGGGGAGGCTTACTAAGTGGATGTTTTATGTTCAGTTCCATCACAGGTTGGTCCTCCTGTTCTCACCAAAGCAGTTCGCTCAGGTAGTCCAGCTCTTGGAGTGACCTGGACTGAACCTTCTAGCGACCGTCCCATCACTAAATACCAACTGCGGTACAGAATACACAATACTAGATGGAGTGACATGGATGTGACATCAAGATCCACCACCCTGGAGGGGCTTTCCGCTGGTACTGTATATGATATTCAAGTGAGAGCTGTTTCCGATGTTGGAGCTGGTCGATACAGTCGAACAAGTACAGAGACTACATATCAAGGTATGAATTACATTTCAATAATTTACATATTATTAATTATAATAAATGACCATTAATCCAGACTCTATTCCTATCAGCTATAGTAGTTCCAGTAAATATTATATGCATGTACGTAGAACAAATATGTTTAAATTTACTTCACATACCCACAACAGTGAATTTACATTATAACCTATATTGCACAATAAGATGACCAATTTCAAAATTCCGAGAATTCAATTAGAAATTTGACTAGAATTCATATGTGTGAACTTTACCGAACGTAATGTCCTCAGTAAAGATTCATTTGAACCTATATAGACACCCAAGTAATTGGAATGTGGGGGTGGCAGCCCTTTGAATTTTTAACCCAGTTACTTGTTTTGGTTTCAATCAACATAAAATTTTGTTATATTTTTCTTTCCTCCGGTAGAAAGTAATATACCTGGGGAGGCTTACTAAGTGGATGTTTTATGTTCAGTTCCATCACAGGTTGGTCCTCCTGTTCTCACCAAAGCAGTTCGCTCAGGTAGTCCAGCTCTTGGAGTGACCTGGATTGAACCTTCTAGTGAACGTACCATCACTAAATACCAAGTGCAGTACGGAACAACTGGTGCTAGTGAGTGGAGTACAAAGGATGTAACATCAAGATCCACCACCCTGGAGAACCTTTCTGCTGGTACTAGTTACGAAGTTCAAGTGAGAGCTGTTTCTGATGTTGGGAGTGGGCCATACAGTCTGATAAGAACAAATACTACATATCGCGGTATGAATTCCATTGCAAT
>OZ026551.1:1529017-1556517 GCA_964020155.1 Chondrilla cf. caribensis | reverse complement strand
CCAATTATTTGCAATTGATTATTTAATTTACTATTATTGTAATCTCATACACAGCAACTGATAAACATTTAAAAGTTTTGTGTAAGAAAATACTAGTTACAATGTCATTAAAAATATTATGTCTATTTACCTTAATCTCTGACTGATATATTAGCAAGTATAATAATACTATTATACATAATTATATTATAGCAATGCTATGAGAATGATTTCAGGTTTTCATAATATGACTTTTCAATTACGTTACGACATAATTGTTACAACAGTTACTCCAGATAATTATAACTATAGACGTTATCCTCATTTGCATTTTGAGGCAAGATCATGGGGTAACTTCGGAATATTCTCAACACTGCTGTTACATACAGTAATAATAGTCAATTGCATGGTTCAGATCTTAGAAACGTGATGAGACAATTGCAAGGAACTGTTACTAGAATTTTACAAGGTTCTTCTCCAGTGTTTACTGTAACATTTGCTCTTCAGGCAAATACTTCCTATCAAAACCATTTCTCAGACTGTCATTGTATGTATGCAGCTACCACACCAACACCTATTCCAACACCCACTCCAATGCCTCCCTCCAAGGTCCAAGCTTAAGGTGTCACTGTTTCTAGAACTGTACAAGGTTCATCTCCAACTTTGAGTGTGTCATGGAGTACAGTCAATGGAAGTGGTATCACCTACAATGCATGTTACATTAACGATACAACTGAATCATTGCCTTCTTCTATTTGTAATGAATGAATCACTGGTACGTCTACCATTATGGGTCCACTTAGTCCATTAACTACCTACAGCATCGATCTGGGTGAGAGCTGTGTCATTAGTTGGAGAAGGACCATACAGTTATGGAAAACACATAGGACTTACCAAAGCGAGCAGAGTCAGACATGTATTGTGTAACCATGACATAATTGGCATCCATGGTGGTCCACAAACTAGTGGACCAGGAGCATTGCGTGTATAATTATTATGATACTGATGTCTCCACACTCTTCATGCCAGAAAGTGACTATCAACGGGTATGTAGTACTGAACCCTATTCTGCACCGTGTATTCTGTATCCATAATAATATTATACGCCAACATCACTACTATTATTGGTTTACACACATATAGGTATACTAGATAGTATAAGACTGCATACAGTACACAGCAACTTGCATATTATGATTGTAATTCATGCCAGAACAGCTTAATATGGAGTTCACTTCTAAGTTTAGTGCACTTTCTTACTGCTGCACTTCTCTAACACTGTCAATCACTTGGAAACATCCATCCAACAAACTAGCTACACATCACACGTTATTCTGTTGGAATGGGTATCTATAGTTTCCATTATGTTGAGAGGCTTGATGATGAGCTTACTAGTGATACCTGTAGCTTTCAGTATTAATAATAACACTTAAAAATAGCAATCATTGTGGGAGCATTGTTTGCTGTTGGGTATATGGTGCCACAGGTATACATATAGACAGGTTTATAAGCTAAAATTATACTATTATCATGTCTGATATAATGAAATCTACTGGAATAAACATTCAATTGTTAACATTGATAGTTGCAATTGGCATAGCTGCTAATAACAGCATGTGCCAGTGTAAGTGTACAAATAAGTGCACTCAAGCTCCAGTGTAGATATCTATCTCTTATGTCCACAATACACACTTGCACACATAATTGTATAATAATAAATTTCACTGATATTGTACGATTTCAGAAAAGGTAAACTTTATGTGCTTTGTTACTATGTTAATATACAGTGAAACCTGTGTTGAAGACCACCTCTATATTATATGCAAAGATCATCTGTCCTGAGTAACCACTCTTGAACTATCCAATACATAGTCTCAACTACATTGAACCATCTCTATATAGAGACCACCTGTATACAGAAACCAAAATTTCTTTGTCCCTTGGTTGGTCTTTATAGACAGGTTCCATTGCATATTATATACAAGCATGTGAGCATTGTGTTCTCACTTGTAGGTAACATAATAATTATTGTATTTGCCTGTGCTTGTTATCTCTTTCTGTGTAGTTCCATCCGCACCAGCAATTATTAGGGCATTGCCATCTACAACTACTGTCACTGTGAGATGAGATGATGAGGGATTTAACTACAGACTACATGTACAGAGGAAGGGATCTACACTGATCAACACATTCAGACCTATTACTCTATCCTACAACATCACTGGAGTGGAATCAAACACAGAATACACTGTGGTTGTCGAGGCTTACAACCCACTTGGGAGTGCCAACAGGAGTGTAGTGGGGTACACTCTACCAGCAGGTAAGTCAGGCTAATCTATTATAAGAGCACTTCCTATAAGCTTTAATTGTGTCCCTTCCAAATGGGGATGAGCAGCTAATACACACGCCCGAGGTGCTTAATATTATAATTGAAAGTATATAAGCTGAATTACCCACCCTACAGGCGTATTCGTCCATAAACCTGTCATGAAATAATGGCAACTTTCAAGTACGGCGGATATATAGTAGAGTTTTGTTCCAATTCTAGAAGAAAGGCCTAAAACGAAACGTCAATCCCCTTAGGACACTCCACGGGTGCTGCTGAGGAGGAGTGAAGAGTTTGAAGTCGATCACGTGCGAACTGAAGGAGGAGTCTGCAAACAAACAGTCTGAGAGAATCCTTGCATTATAGTAGGATGACTGTATACATAGGTACTACACATCTCCTTTGAAAGGACATGACAATTTTGTGTTATAATATATGGAATGTCAATTTTTGTGCACACCAGTGTTGGTATATAGCTAGCCAGTGTACACACTAGTATTGATAGCTAGCCAGCAATAAAATTTATACACTAGTATAAGTAGGCAGCTAGCAAGTATACAGATTAACTTCAACTGATGCACATTCCGTGCAGTGGTGCAATAATGACTATTACTATATTATTGCATAATTCATGTACATGCATATAGCCATGAATAACGTGTGGCTTTACATTCATACACTGTATATGCGTATGGTATACGGCATCTATGCAGTAGTTCATACACCATGTAGCTGTGGTCACTGAACCATTTCAAAATCAAGCATGTTTACACACATATTATGACCCCATGCATAATTGGATTGGCAAGAATTACTAAACCCTGCTGATCGTTTTTATTTCCTGGAAAAGGGTTTATTGGAAGACAGTTTTCATAATAACAAAGTGAGCATCAATACGAATGAATGAAAATACTGTAAATTTTCAAAATAACATCATACTGAATAATAATTTAAAATCCATAAATGCCATTAGAACATTCTGTAAATAAAATGAAAAGAACAATTAACCAACTTAAAATACTTAGTCTATATAAAATATATTGATACAACAGCTATTTAATATGTTACAGTAATTACATAAACACAATTGATAAAGTTCAATTTGCAACTACTTTCTTGTCCTTTCAGTCGAGAATATCAAGACCAATGGGTTAGCCGATTCAGATGTCTCCTGTGCTGGCTATCAGTTGGACTGTTCATTGCTGGACTGTTTTCTGGTGTAATAGCCTTGCTATTTCTTGGAGGGAATTATATTGGGAGCCTGTAAAATTAGACCTAATCAGAAGTGAGTGCCTACTATCTAGTGAATTGAGCAAGAAGTACTGTCATAAGTTTATAATTACATTTAATTTGTGTGTAATTCAATACTAATTGCACATTGAGTGAACATTACTGAAGTTTATTTGATTATGTAGATCAAGTCCCTTATTTACCCATGTTGTTAACCAACACTTCCCTGCATGATTCTGAATGAAACAATACTTTAACACTTGCAATCTACACTCGTCAAATTGAGTGAAGAAGGAATACATAATGTATCCAAACTACAGATTGTCCAGCTTATGTGAGCAATGACAGAGAAGACAAAACTGCTGATGAATATACCTACGAAGAAGTTGAATTAGAAGAGCCAAATAACGGCAAGACAGAGTGATGGAGTATATATCTTTCTTAACTGTTACAATAAGAATAGTTGAGGTGGGTCTATTTGTGGGTGTGGGTGTGGGTGAGTGTATTTGTGGGTGTGGGTGTGTGGGTGTATGATTGTGGGTGTGGGTGTGTGGGTGTATGATTGTGGGTGGGTGTGGGTTGGTGTGTTTGTGTGCATGTGTGCATGTATGTTTGTGCATGTATACATGTAGGGTGTACTTGTGTACATTAATAGTACTTGCATGCATCTATAGACCCACTCTCGTCACTAAGACACAGCTTCCCTCTTTAGGCTTACATGTGTGGTCTACGTTGATTCATTCCCTTCCACATGGCCCATAAGTGTGTGACTCCTAAGGCCTTTGTAAGATGTAGCTCATTTGCACATGGTTGAAGTTGAGTGGTAAGTCCTCTCTTGCAGAGCTAGACTCTACTGTAACACTTCCCTGACTGATTTGACTTTCACTGTCGTATTAATATGCCATATGATCCAAAGCGCTTCCTGATCATCATTTTAGGATCATAGGAGTAGCTTGATTTGTGGCACATCTCCTAGTGTAAGGAGCCCTTTTGTGATCGCGCACAATATTGTGTTGCAGCAACATTGAACAAGTGACTTATATTGACGGAGGAATGGAAAGTGAACTACTAAATTTCAAGATTTGATACAGAATTTTTGTATGTTTATTCTCTTCTCCGTCTCTGTCTTTCAACAATAGTAACATCACACACACACACACACACACACACACACACACACACACACACACACACACACACACACACACACACACACACACACACGCACACACACACACACACACACACACACATACACACACACA
This sequence comes from Chondrilla cf. caribensis, assembly GCA_964020155.1. NCBI lineage: Eukaryota > Metazoa > Porifera > Demospongiae > Chondrillida > Chondrillidae > Chondrilla > Chondrilla cf. caribensis. The sequence continues at coordinate 1,551,717 of OZ026551.1, read as the reverse complement.
TACACACCCATAAACTAGGAATACAACTATTTGCTCTTAGAAACTGTATGGTACATTTCCATCCTCACAGGAGCAATACAGACTGTGCTTTAAAATCCTAGAATCTAGCATATTAGCCAATGGATTCCACCGACACCCATGAATGCTTCAGTGACAAGTGACAATCTGAAATTTCCTTTAGAAACCCATCCCAGTTGGGGCATTCATTTTCTATGACAAGTACTTGTTAGTAATAAATTTAAAGACACACGTGATGCCCTATATATACAGTAAACAAGTTGTATCCGGTCCAATTTTCGGTATAAACCTCGACACCCTTCGAAAGGACGGAGCTATAGATAATAGACACTAGATATTATTAGGAGAGAGTTCTTGGACACCAGAATGAGGCAGAAGAGTACCTTTTTCTCGATTACACTTTTTGTGCTTGTTTTGACGGGTAAGTCCTCTCTCGCCGAGAGTCTACTGTCTACGGTCCTGGGTGATACTTCCACTGTCGTATCAATCTGTTCACATGGTCTAAATCGCATTTTAGGGTCATATTACATACATAGGTAACACACATAGCTAGGTTACATTAGTGTTAGGAGCGTTTCGTGGTCTCTCACAATCCGTTTCAGCGACAGTGAATAGGGGACCTTTTAACTGTTCACGAGGTTCGGAAAGTTACCTGCAGAATCAACGAATCATTGCCTTCCGGGTTATTAGCACCAATAGCAAGTAAATCAATAATAACATGGATATTGAATTAATGACAACCATGCAAGCTTGTGCTTCTGATGATACTAGACTGAATCATCACGTACCATTACTCACAGTATTGCATGATGTTTGATTGATACATTATTCTAAATTTATGACATGAAATGTCAATTTATCTTTCATTTTCTTCAATTTCTTCAGCCTCTGTACACTCTCAGCCAAGGTTGGATGATGATACAAACTCCAACCTGGATGGGTCCACCATCACCATAACCCCATCCAGTACCTACAAGGTTTACTGCTACACTTCTGATATTATCCAAAAGGACTGGTACAAGATAAATGGTGGTAGTAGTACTTTTATAATGAAGGATCCTCAATCTGTTCCTGACCATGGTTATGCAACAAGGTCTGCATCTGGCACACTGGGTTTACATTTTGAGCCTTTTCGAACAAATGATATTGGAGAATACCAGTGTAGATATTCATCATCCGGACAATCCCTTACTACACTGACAATCCATTTAAGTGAGTGCATATTTTCATGATTGCTTGGATGCATGTCAAATACAAATTCCTTGAAATCCTCCAAACAGCAAATATACATCAATGTGCACTAGTTAAATGGGGGTGATCAATTAAGTCCCTACATTTTACAACATTCAGAGAAACTGGTTAAGCTATACAGTTGTCTCATTGATGGCTTGCAGTGTCTACTAAATTGAATCCATCTTTTACCAATAGTGTATTGGTCTGTGATTAGAAGTTTACCAATAACCAATGTCTATAATTTATTAATGCATTGTTTATATATCACTGACAACAGCTATTTAATCACATTCCGTGATTATTGTCCACTCATAATGTATGCAAACTCATTTGGTTAAATCACTACAGCGTGTGTACAGTGTACGATTACACAATTTTTGCAAATCAATAATCCTTCATGCATGTAGGCAAACTTGAGATTTCCTGTTTACTGGGTTGAACTACTGTACAGTGAGGGGGGAGGTTTGAATGTGAAGAACAAGAGAGATTTCTTGTGTGGCCTGTCACATAATTAATGAAATTTAGACATCTGTACACATATTGTACATTCTTTGGTATTGTAACTTTTGTTGAAGCCAGCTAATCTTTGTCATAATGATGGATAATATAATATGCCATATAAGATATGTATTTGTTGTATAATGAGAAACCCTATGTATATCTTCGTCATTGTATGTATGCAGCTACCCCGCCAACACCTACTCCAAATACACCTGCTCCAATGCCTCTCTCCAAGGTCCAAGGTGTCACTGTTAGTAAAACTGTACAAGGTTCATCATCAGCTTTGAGTGTGTCATGGAGTGCAGTCAGTGGAAGTGGTACCACCTACATTGTATGTTACAGTACAACTAGTGGAACACAGTCTGATCCACCATCTGGTGCTAACTGTGATACTAGTGGAATCACTGGTACATCTACCACACTGGGTCCACTTAGTAGAGGAACTACCTACTACATCTGGGTAGCTGCTGTGTCATCAGGTGGACGAGGACCATACAGTGTTAGAAGACAAGGGAAAACTTACCAAGGTGAGCAGTCTCAGGGTAACTACTTGATACACCTAGCATATACAGTAAATATTTGTTAATCTGCCCCGATTAATCCACCAAACTGTTTATCTACCATAGAACACAATGGATGGCATTTACAGGAATAGGAGGATTCTGCACAATTATAGACAATTACAATTTGAAGCAATTTGATTATTTCATTTTAGGGGATATGATAAACTCTATTCTTATCAGCTATGTTAGTTCCAATAAATTTTGTACCCATGTAGAAAATTATGTTCACATTTACTTCACATAATCACAACCGTGAATTTACATTATAACCTATAATGCACAAGGAGACGAACAATTTCAAAATTCCAAGAATTGAATTAGAAATTAGACAAGAATTCGTATGTATGAACTTTGCTGAATGTAATATCCTCAGTGAAAGTTCTTTAAATTTGAACCTGAAAAGACACCCAAGTAATTGGAATGTGGGGGGTGGTAGCCCTTTGAGTTTTAAACCCAATTACTTGTTTTGGTTTCAGTCATGCAAAATAAAATTCTATAATATTTTTATTTCCTCCAGTAGAAAGTAATGTACCTTCAATCAACATAAGGTTTGAAGTATTTTTATTTCCTTCAGTAGAAATTAGTATACACTGGGAGGCTTACTAACTGGATGTTTTATGTTCAGTTCCTTCACAGGTTGGTCCTCTTGTTCTCACCAAAGCAGCAAGCTCAGGTAGGCCAGCTCTTGGAGTGACCTGGACTGCACCTTCTAGTGAACGTCCCATCACTAAATACCAAGTACAGTACAGAAGAAGTGGTAGCACTAGTTGGAGTACAAAGGATGTAACATCCTCATCCACCACCTTGGAGAACCTTTCTACTGGTAATAGTTATCAAGTTCGAGTGAGAGCTGTTTCTGATGTCGGAGATGGTCAATACAGTCGAATAAGTACAAAGACTACATATCGTGGTATGAATTCCATTGCAATAATATTTACATACAATATAGGGCCATGAATCCAGACCCCTAGCACCTAAACTGGATCATTATCTGTTCTACTTTCTGTTGAGAATATCATGCCACAGGTTGAGAATTATTGTGTATATATTCCCTCTCTTCCCGTTAGTTCCAGAACAAGTGACTGGAGTTGGGTTTACATTGAATAACACTAACAATGTTCTAACACTGACAATCACCTGGGACAGTCCATCAAGTGAACTACCCATCACACACTATTTCGTGAGATTAGACAAGATCCAGCACAGAGTTGTTGGGGTTACTACTCTAACAATAACTGGTACTTTAGGAAGTACTTATACTTTTAGTGTCATTGCAGTGTCTGCTGTTGGGTCTGGTGCATGGAGTGAAAGTGTAACAACTCAACGTAAGTATATTCAAAAGTCAGTTTCACATCTAACCAAGCACATTTGTAGACAGTGTACAGTAATGATTATAAGTAGTTTACTAGGTAATAATATTCCTTGTGCACACAAGTTATACACATTTACACACAAGTTTTCGAAGTTGATTTAGAGTAACTTGATTAACACTAGTGTAGACAATCTGGCTTGAATGGTGTAAACATTTTTCAATGAATATATAGTTGAATTAGTAGAAAATGGGAACGAAACTTGTGAGAAACGTCATTGCCACATGTGAGAACCTCTTCCCCCCATTGTCAAAAACAAATTATTGGGCACTTAATATATTCAAAAGGCTTACAAAGATTACAAATTGCAACACCTGTGGCATTGGAAGGATTAAGAATTAATACAATCGCTATGGATACACTGATTTGCTCTTTCCTTATGATTTCCTATTGTTTTCTCCCTGTCAATTTTCTTTACTCCTTCTTCTCTGCTTTTTGAATGGCTCCCAGTCAAGGAAATAATCATTTGTTACTCGATATTGTTGTAGGCTGAGCTTGGCAATAATATCACTCCCACAGTTGCTGCTTTGTAAATTTGTCTGAACATGTTCCATGTTCACTCTGTTGATGCGTTCTTTGTCCTTGGATTCAAGCATTACATGGATGTTTGTTCTGCTTCCAAATCCATACCCGATGACATACATGTGTGGGTATATGTATGGCATCTCCAGGTTGAATAAGCTAACACAACTGTAACTGTAGCACTTAGAAACATATGATGCATTTGTTTTACACTTACTCTAAGACATATTTTGTAGTATGTGTCACTGACCTTTGTACTCAGTGTATTTATCATTTCTATTAATTTATATAATATAGCTCCATCTCAACCTGCTATTAATGTCACCACCCCCTCCACAACCACCCTCACTGTGAGATGGGATGATGAGGGATTTAGCTACAGACTATATGTACAGAAGAAGGGATCTACAGAGATCAACACATTTGGACCTGTTACTCCACCCTACAAAATCACTGCACTAGAATCAAACACAGAATACACTGTGGTTGTTGAGGCTTACAACCCACTTGGGAGTGCCAACAGGAGTGTAGTGGGGTACACTCTACCAGAAGGTGAGAAGTGGAATAAATATTCATACGAAGTGGGAGAAATGGGATCATCTTACAGTACATCATAGAATTATATGCAGTAACATCCCAAAACTGTAAATTCAAATAAGAAATTCAAAGAATATCAAGAATTTCACTGTAGTTCTCGACAATCCAACGTTCGATTCCCCATCTACCATAACCTACAATGTGACTGATCTGTCATCCAATACTGTCTATCGTTGGCGAGTTGCTGCCATCAATAGCGCTGGAGTGGGTCTATTCACAACAACACCTGGGTTCACCACTTCAGAGGAAGGTGGGCATACTGTGTGGCATTATGTCAAGTTGCACCACACAGGTAAACAAGTGATAATCAAAATAAGACACCATACACTGATGGCAAATACATATCATGAATCATTGTAGGTATAAATATTTAATATAATGTCATGCACTAAATATAAGAATATGTACACATACATAATAATATTATCATGAACATATGCATGTATGCAAGAATGTTTGCATATGTATAATGGACAAAACTCATATTATGACATGTAGTTTAATAGACAGTGACTATTTATTACAGTGTTATTATCTTTATAGATAGAATTTATCTCAACCCTCTAATAGCCTAAATATATTTATTATATATTCTCAATAATATGCTTTTTTTATCTTTCCAGTTAGAGACATTAAGACCAATGGGTTAGCTGATTTAGATGCCTCCTGTGCTGGCTTATCAGCTGGACTGTTTGTTGCTGGACTGTTTTCTGGTGTAATAGCCTTGCTATTGGTAGAGGGAATTATCTGTGGAGTAAGGAAGATATCAAAGATGTCTCAGAAAAAGTGTGTGTGTGTGTATGTGTGTGTGTGTGTGCGTGCGTGCGTGCATGCATGCATGCATGCGTGTGTGAACGTGTACAGCGTGTTTACATACATAATACATACCCTTCTGCTTGTGTGTGAAAGAGTTTATAAGTTCTCAGTGTGATATACAGCATAATATTATATTATTTTTATTGTCATTATATATTTATTTTTTCATATCCATTTTATTCTTTTAGCTAATGATAAATCACTCATTTAGAGATTTGGAACTGCATTTTTGTATGTTTATCCTCTTTTCTTTGTTTCAACGATAAAATTATCATAGAATCATCGAAGGAACTTACATTGAGTCCACCAATATACAAATGTCAGAATGTCCAGCTTACGAGACCATTGACAGAGAGGGAAAAAGTGCTGAAAGACTCTATGAAGGCATTGAGAGCAGAGATACCAAGGGAGATTAAAAACCTAATCGGGAAAGCATTAGCATTTCATTTAGGCTAAGCAAGCATACAAGTTGTAATTGGATAAATTAATCATTATACAGTACTGCAGTTGTTTGGACAAGATTTCTTTAACTTTACCTAATTATATTCACTAATGATAAGCAGGTTATTATAATTGATAAAAGAACTACCGATTGCAAACAAATGTTATGAATTCAATTGCAATGTTATGAGTTCTTGAGGAGTATACCATCTAAGTTACACTGCATGTGTGCACGTGCGTGCATGTTTGCTTGTGTGTGTGTGGTGTGTACGTATGTGTGTATATCATGTCTTTTTGTACATATGTGTGTGTGTCATATACATGTATGCTCACTTGTTCAAGTAACATTCACACGTTTGCAGCAACGTTCACTCAACTGCTGCGTTTATGACATCCCATAATAATGTATGCATGTATATGTATTTACATGTTATGCAGTGTGCTTAATGAGTGGTCTTGCATAGCCAGACCCTGTCAAGAGATGTGGCAGCCATTGTGAAAAGGGAGGAGCTAGAGTGAGGATCTGGCCACACAAGACTACTCAGAGTGTCCTTCAGGGTTAGTACACACCCCTGGTTTGTACACACGCCTGGTTAGTACACCCTCCTGGTTTGTACACCCTCCTGGTTTGTACACACCCCTGGATAGTACACTCTCCTGTTTAGTACACACTCCTGTTGGTACACCTCTTGGTTAGTACACACTCCCGGAAAATACACTCTCCTGGTTAGCACACACTGCTTGTTGCTTGTTGTTTTGTGTTGGAGTACTGCATTTGAAGGTCTTCCACTGTTCCATAATTGTAATGAAATTATGCACTAAGGTCATGATAAGCCATTAGGAGGATGGTTGTACAGTGTATAGTGTGTGAAGATATGAAGAACTGAAGAACTGTATACACAGCAGGCTATCTAACGTTACATTAGTGTGTATCAACATTTTACCATGTGTACAGGCTTCCAACCATACTAGTGTGCAACTCTGCCAGTTAGGAGGTTTTAACAGGACCCAATTTTCACTAATTGCTTATATCCAATAAGTACTTGAACCTAAACAAGGGAGGGAGGGAATAGCTGTGAATGAGCAGTTGATAGTTGTGTGTGTGTGTGTGTGTGTGTGTGTGTGTGTGTGTGTGTGTGTGTGTGTGTGTGTGTGTGTGTGTGTGTGTGTGTGTGTGTGTGTGTGTGCGTGCATGCGTGTGTGTGACTCCTAAGGCCTTCGTGATATGTAGCTCATTTGCACATGGTTGAAGTTGAGTGGTAAGTCCTCTCTAGACTCTTCTATAATACTTCCCTAGCTGATTGATTTGACTTTCACTGTCTCATAAATCTGTCCATATGATCCAAAGTGCTTCCTGATCATCATTATAGGGTCATAGGGGTAGCTTGATTTGTGACACATACCCTAGTGTTAGGAGCCTTTTTGTGGTCGCTCATAATATTCTGTTGCAGCGGATAAATATTGTGTTGCAACGTTGTTGAACAAGTGACCTATTGACGTAGGATTGGAAAGTGAACAACATTCACTTATATTTCATACATCATTTTTGTATGTTTAGTCTCTTCTCTGCGTTTCAACAATAATAGCATAATAATGATAATAGCACACACACACACACACACACACACACACACACACACACACACACACACACACACACACACACACACACACACACACACACACACACACACACACACACACACACACACACACACACACACACACACACACACACACACACACACACACACACACACACACACACACACACACACACACACACACACACACACACACACACACACACACACACACACACACACACACACACACACACACACACACACACACACACACACACACACACACACACACACACACACACACACACACACACACACACACACACACACACACACACACACACACACACACACACACACACACACACACACACACACACACACACACACACACACACACACACACACACACACACACACACACACACACACACACACACACACACACACACACACACACACACACACACACACACACACACACACACACACACACACACACACACACACACACACACACACACACACACACACACACACACACACACACACACACACACACACATACCTATTAAATAGGAATGCAACTAATTGCTCTTAGAAACTTGTATGGTACATTTCCATCCTCACAGGAGCAATACAGACTGTGCTTCAAACCCTAGAAGCTTATTTGCCAATGGATTCCAATGACACCCATGAATGCTTCAGTGACAACTGACAAACTGATTTAAGTGACAAATTTCTTTTAGAAACCCAACCCAGTTGGGGCATTCAATTTCTATGACAAGTACGTACTTGTTATTAATAAATCTAAAGACACACGTGATACCCTATATATACAGTAAACAAGTTGTATCCGGTCCAATTTTCGGTATAAACCTCAACACGTTTCGAAAGGACGGACCTATAGATAATAGACACTAGATATTATTAGGAGAGAGTTCTTGGACACCAGAATGAGGCAGAAGAGTACGTTTTTCTCGATTACACTTTTTGTGCTTGTTTTGACGGGTAAGTCCTTCTTGTCGAGAGTCTAATGTCTACTGTCAGGAGTGATAATTTCACTGTCGTATCAATCTGTTCACATGGTCTAAAACGCATTTTAGGCCTAGGGTCATACCACATACATAAGTAACACACATAGCTAGGTTACGTTAGTGTTAAGAGCGTTTTCGTGGTCTCTCACAATCCGTTTCAACTACAGGGGACCTTTTAACTGTGCACGAGGTTCGGAAAATTACCTGCAAAAACAACGCGTCATTGCCTTCCGCGATATCAGCACCAATAGTAAGTACTAAATTTTGGAGGAGTCTTCTGCAATCGGAAGAAATCGATCTCCCTCGATGTCCCTCCCACCATTGACGATATATATTATAGCTGAGAGGCATAGTGACCCAAAGCCACATGTACAGTCATTGGGGTGTAGTAAACAGTGATTTCCCGCCAGATAACTGAATTCAGCTGCGCTCGCTGACTGCATGCTACGAAAATTGCTGCTTCTAAAAATTACCAATGTTTACTAAATCAAAAATACCATGGAATCGATATTGAATTAATGACAACCATGCAAGCTTGTGCTTCTGATGATACTGGACTGAATCATCTCGAGACAATGAATAGATAACCTGTTAGTTATGTAGCTAAATATGGTAATCCGAATTTCTCCACGTTCAGATTATTATTATGTCTCTGGTTTGTTTATCCATAGACCCTAGATACTTATGGCTTATCCCATTATTATGTACCGGTAGCTGGTACGAGAGAGTGGGTAGCTATATACGTCTTTTACACTGTTGAATTGATTGAAGCCATACATCGTGTAGGATCTATAGGCTAATATCGTATCTAATCCTAGTAGGCGATTTGTGCACGCACACACCCTCGCTATTCAGATATACCTTCTAGTTAGACTCGTACGTGTCATATAGTGAGCAGGCTTCAACTACTTTTCGACTTGGTGGTTAACACTTTCTATACATAGTGTATAGAAAGTGTTAACACTTTGATACTACAACAAACAATTTGACAATATCAGGGGTATCAGGGTAACTTATTTAGACTGGGGAGCCTTTAGCCATTGGCTATTCTGACAGGCACCCAGTATACAAGCAAGTACAAATACAAGATACAAAAATAATGGAAAAATTGATGCAAAATAGAAATTAATAAGGATTGAAATGTAAAATGTAAATTGTAAAAAAAAATCAATAAAGCAATAATTCAGTAATTCAGTAAAAAATTAGACAATGTAAGACATGTGTGTACCATTACTCACAGTATTGATGTTTGATTAATTTAATACATTGTTCTAAATTTATGGCATGAAATGTCAATTTATCTTTCATTTTCTTCAATTTCTTCAGCCTCTGTACACTCTCAGCCAAGGTTGAATGATGCTACAAACTCCAACCTAGATGGGTCCACCATCACCATAACCCCATCCAGTACCTACAAGGTTTACTGCTACACTCCTGGTTTCCAAAAGGACTGGTACAAGATAAATGGTGGTAGTAGTACTTTTATAATGAAGGATCCTCAATCTGTTCCTGACCATGGTTATGCAACAAGGTCTGCATCTGGCACACTGGGTTTACATTTTGAGCCTTTTCGAACAAATGATATTGGAGAATACCAGTGTAGATATACATCATCCGGACAATCCTTTACTACACTGACAATCCATTTAAGTGAGTGCATATTTTCATGATTGCTTGGATTCATGTCAAATACAAATTCCTTGAAATCCTCCAAACAGCAAATATACATCAATGTGCACTAGTTAAATGGGGGTGACCAATTAAGTCCCTACATTTTACAACATTCAGAGAAACTGGTTAAGCTATACAGTTGTCTCATTGATGGCTTGCAGTGTCTACTAAATTGAATCTGTCTTTTAGCAATAGTGTATTGGTCTGTGATTTGAAGTTTACCAATAACCAATATCTATAATTTATTAATACATTGTTTACATATCACTGACAACAGTTATTTAATTACATTTCGTGATTATTATCAACTCATAATGTATGCAAACTCATTTGGTTACAGTGTGTGTACAGTGTACAATTGCACAATTTTCTGCATATCAATAATCCTTCATGTAGGCAAACTTGTATGTATGCAGCTACCCCAACACCCACTCCAATGCCTCCCCCCAAGGTCCAAGGTGTCACTGTTACTAGAACTGTACAAGGTTCATCTCCAGCTTTGAGTGTGTCATGGAGTGCAGTCAGTGTAGTGTATTGGTCTGTGATTAGAAGTTTACCAATAACCAATGTCTATAATTTATTAATGCATTGTTTATATATCACTGACAACAGCTATTTAATCACATTCCGTGATTATTGTCAACTCATAATGTATGCAAACTCATTTGGTTAAATCGCTACAGTGTGTGTACAGTGTACGATTACACAATTTTTTGCAAATCAATAATCCTTAATGCATGTAGGCAAACTTGAGATTTCCTGTTTACTGGGTTGAACTACTGTACAGTGAGGGGGGAGGTTTGAATGTGAAGAACAAGAGAGATTTCTTGTGTGGCCTGTCACATAATTAATGAAATTTAGACATCTGTACACATATTGTACATTCTTTGGTATTGTAACTTTTGTTGAAGCCAGGTAATCTTTGTCATAATGATGGATAGTATATGCCATATAAGATATGTATTTGTTGTATAATGAGAAACCCTATGTGTATCTTTGTCATTGTATGTATGCAGCTACTCCAACACCCACTCCAATGCCTCCCTCCAAGGTCCAAGGTGTCACTGTTACTAGAACTGTACAAGGTTCATCTCCAGCTTTGAGTGTGTCATGGAGTGCAATCAATGGAAGTGGTATCACCTACACTGTATGTTACAGTACAACTAGTGGAACACAGTCTGATCAACCATCTGGTGCTGACTGTAGTACTAGTGGAATCACTGGTACATCTACCACACTGGGTTCACTTAGTATAGGAACCACCTACTACATCTGGGTAGCTGCTGTGTCATCAGGTGGACGAGGACCATACAGTGTTAGAAGACGAGGGAAAACTTACCAAGGTGAGCAGTCTCAGGGTAACTACTTGATACACCTAGCATATACAGTAAATATTTGTTAATCTGCCCCGATTAATCCACCAAACTGTTTATCCACCATGGAACACCAGGATGGCATTTACAGGAATAGGAGGATTCTCCACTATTATAGATAATTACAATTTGAAGCAATTTGATTATTTCAGGGGATATGATAAACTCTATTCCTATCAGCTATGTTAGTTCCAATAAATTTTGTAGCCATGTAGAAAATTATGTTTAAATTTACTTCACATGCCCACAACCGTGAATTTACATTATAACCTATTTTGCACAAGGAGATGAACAATTTCAAAATTCCAAGAATTGAATTAGAAATTAGACAAGAATTCGTATGTATGAACTTTGCTGAACGTAATATCCTCAGCGAAGGTTCTTTTGAACCTAAAAAGAAACCCAAGTAATTGGAATGTGGGGGTGGCAGCCCTTTGAGTTTTAACCTAATTACTTGTTTTGGTTTCAATCAACATAAAATTCTATAATATTTTTATTTCCTCCAGTAGAAAATTGAGTACACTGGGAGGCTTACTAAGTGGATGTTTTATGTTCAGTTCCTTCACAGGTTGGTCCTCCTGTTCTCACCAAAGCAGCAAGCTCAGGTAGACCAGCTCTTAAAGTGACTTGGACTAAACCTTCTAGTGAATCCCCCTCCACTAAATACCAAGTGCAGTACAGAAGAAGTGGTAGCACTAGTTGGAGTACAAAGGAAGTGACATCAAGATCCACCACCCTGGAGAACCTTTCTGCTGGTAGTAGTTATCAAGTTCGAGTGAGAGCTGTTTCTGTTGTCGGAGATGGTCAATACAGTCGAATAAGTACAGAGACTACATATCGCGGTATGAGTTACATTGCAATAATATTTACATACAATATAGGGCCATGAATCCAGACCCCTAGCACCTAAACCGGATCATTATCTGTTCTTTTGTCTGTTGAGAATATCGTACCACAGGTTGAGAATTATTGTGTATATATTCCCTCTCTTCCCGTTAGTTCCAGAACAAGTGACTGGAGTTCGGTTTACATTAGATGAAACAAACAATGTTCTAACACTGACAATCACCTGGGACATTCCATCAAGTGAACAACCCATCACACACTATTTTGTGAGATTTGACGAGACCCAGCAACCAATGAAGGTTGTTGGGGTTACTACTCTAACAATAACTGGTACTTTAGGAAGTACTTATACATTTAGTGTCATTGCAGTGTCTACTGTAGGGTCTGGTGCATCGAGTGAAAGTGTAACAGCTCAACGTAAGTATATCCAAAAATAAGTTTCACATCTAACCATGCACATTTGTAGACAGTGTACAGTAATGATTATAAGTAGTTTACTAGGTAATAATATTCCTTGTGCACACATGTTATACACATTTACACACAAGTCTTCGAAGTTGATTTAGAGTAACTTGATTAACACTAGTGTAGACAGAGTGTAGATGTTCCATGTTCACTCTGTTGATGCGTCCTTTTTCCTTGGATTCAAGCATTGCATGTTTGTTCTGCTTCCAAATCTGTACCCGATGACATACATGTGTTGGTATATGTATGTCAACTCCAGGTTAAATATGCTAACACAACAGTGTATATCTTGAAAACATAATATGATGCATTTGTAGTACACGTACACTAAAAATTATTTTGTAGTATGTGTCACTGGTCTTTGTACTCAGTGTATTTGTATCCCAACATTTCTCTATTTATCTATAGCTCCATCTCAACCTACTATTAATGTCACCATACCCTCCACAACTACTCTCACTGTGAGATGGGATGATGAGGAATTTAGCTACAGAGTACATGTACAGAAGAAGGGATCTACAGAGATCAAGACATTTGGACCTGTTACTCCACCCTACCACATCACTGGACTGGAATCAAACACAGAATACACTGTGGTTGTTGAGGCTTACAACCCACTTGGGAGTGCCAACAGGAGTGTAGTGGGGTACACTCTACCAGAAGGTGAGAAGTGGAATAAATATTCATACAAAGTGGGAGAAATGGGATCATCTTACAGTACATCATAGAATTGTATGCAGTAACATCCCAAAACGGTGAATTTCAGAATATCAAAAATTTCACTGTAGTTCTTGACAATCCAACGTTCGATTCCCCATCTACCATAACCTAAAATGTGACTGATCTGTCATCCAATACTGTCTATCGTTGGCAAGTTGCTGCCATCAATATAGCGCTGGAGTGGGCCTATTCACAACAACACCTGGGTTCACCACTTCAGAGGAAGGTGGGCATACTGTGTGGCATTATGTCAAGTTGCACCACACAGGTAAACAAGTGATAATCAAAATAAGACACCATACACTGACGGCAAATACATATCATGAATCATTGTAGGTATAAATATTTAATATAATGTCATGCACTAAATATAAGGATATGTACACATACATAATAATATTATCATGAACATATGCATGTATGCAAAAATGTTTGCATATGTATAATGGACAAAACTCATATTATGACATGTAGTTTAATAGACAGTGACTATTTATTACAGTGTTATTATCTTTATAGATAGAATTTATCTCAACCCTCTAATAGCCTAAATATATTTATTATATATTCTCAGTTATATGCTTTATTTATCTTTCCAGTTAGAGACATTAAGACCAATGGGTTAGCTGATTCAAATGCCTCCAATGATGGCTTATCAGCTGGACTGTTTGTTGCTGGACTGTTTTCTGGTGTAATAGCCGTGCTATTGGTAGGAGGAATTATATGTGGAGTGCGTAAGATATCAAAGATGTCTCAGAAAAAGTGTGTGTGTGTATGTGTGTGTTAGTGTGTGTGTGTTAGTGTGTGTGTGTTAGTGTGTGTGTGTTAGTGTGTGTGTGTGTGTTAGTGTGTGTGTGCGTGCGTGCACGTGTACAGCGTGTTAATATACATAATACATACCCTTCTGCTTGTGTGGGAAAGAGTTTATCAGTTCTCAGTGTGATATACAGCATAATATTATATTATTTTTATTGTCATTATATATTTATTTTTCATATCCATTTTATTCTTTTAGCTAATGATAAATCACTCATTTAGAGATTTGGAACTGTATTTTTGTATGTTTATCCTCTTATCTTTGTTTCAACGTTAAAATCATCATAGAATCATCGAAGGAACTTACACTGAGTCCACCAATATACAAATGTCAGATTGTCCAGCTTATGAGAGCATTGATAGAGAGGGAAAAGGTGCTGAAAGACTCTATGAAGGCATTGAGAGCGGAGATACCAAGGGAGACTAAAAACCTAATTAGCATTTCATTTCATAGGCTAAGCAAGCATACAAGTCGTAATTGGATAAATTAATCATTATACAGTGCAGCTGTTTGGACAAGATTATTTAACTTTACCTAATTATATTCACTAATGATAAGCAGGTTATTATAATCGATAAAAGAACTACCAATTGCAAACAAATGTTATGAATTCAATTGCAAGCAAAATGTTGAGTTCTTGAAGAGTACCATCTAAGTTACACTGCATGTGTGCACGTGCGTGCATGTTTGCTTGTGTGTGTGTGGTGTGTACGTATATATGTGTGTATATCATGTCTTTTTGTACATATGTGTGTGTGTCATATACATGCATGCTCACTTGTTCAAGTAACATTCACACAATGTTTGTAGTAACGTTCACTCAACTGCTGTGTTTATGACATCCCATAATTGTATGCATGTATATGTATTTACATGTTATGCAGTGTGCTTAATGAGTGGTCTTGCATAGCCAGACCCTGTCAAGAGATGTGGCAGCCATTGTGAAAAGGGAGGAGCTAGAGTGAGGATCTGGCCACACAAGACTACTCAGAGTGTCCTTCAGGGTTAGTACACACCCCTGGTTTGTACACACGCCTGGTTAGTACACCCTCCTGGTTTGTACACCCTCCTGGTTTGTACACACCCCTGGATAGTACACTCTCCTGTTTAGTACACACTCCTGTTGGTACACCTCTTGGTTAGTACACACTCCTGGAACGTACATTCTCCTGGTTAGCACACACTGCTTGTTGCTTGTTGTTTTGTGTTGGAGTACTGCATTTGAAGGTCTTCCACTGTTCCATAATTATAATGAAATTATGCACTAAGGTCATGATAAGCCATTGGAAGGATGGTTGTACAGTGTATAGTGTGTGAAGATATATGTACATGTATGTATGTATGAGATTTATTTGGTTCGTTCAGAAATCTAAAATTCTGAAGTATCTCGTGGTCTAAATTACTGTAAGGCCAGAGACAGTGTTCTGTCTTTCTGTACAGTACCACCACATTTGGTCATCACATGAATTCCCACTGGTGGTCATGTTATCACATTCAATTCTCAATGATGGTCGCATTTAAGTAGTATATTTTTGTCTGTGTTTGTCCCATTCAAATGTGTAATACCTATTGTATTTTAAGGACTGTTTGTTGTTTTGTGTTGGAGTACTGCATATGAAGGTCTTCCACTGCTCCATAATTGTAATGAAATTATGCACTAAGGTCATGATAAGCCATTGGAAGGATGGTTGTACAGTATATGGTGTGTGAAGATATGAAGAACTGAAGAACTGTATGTACAGCAGGCTACATGGTGTTACACATCAGGCTACCTAGCGTTACATTAGTGTGTATCAACATTGTAACATGTCTACAGGCTTCCAACCATACTAGTGTGCAACTCTGCCAGTTAGGAGGTTTTAACAGGACCTAATTTTCACTAATTGCTTATATCCAATAAGTACTTGAACCCAAAACAAGGGAGGGAGGGAATAGCTGAGAATGAGTAGTTGATAGTTGTGTGTGTGTGTGTGTGTGTGTGTGTGTGTGTGTGTGTGTGTGTGTGTGTGTGCATGCGTGCGTGTGTGTGTCACCCTATTCATTGTAGAATTCTTCCACTTGGACGAATAGGCAGCGTTGGTGAATTGTCAAAAACTACCACATGAATGGGAGCTAGAAGGTTGTCAAATCATCCATGAATAACATGTTTTTTGTGCGTTTGTTCCACATGGTCAATAAGTGTGTGACTCCTAAGGCCTTCGTGAGATGTAGCTCATTTGCACATGGTTGAAGTTGAGTGGTAAGTCCTCTCTAGACTCTTCTATAATACTTCCCTAGCTGATTGATTTGACTTTCACTGTCTCATCAATCTGTCCATATGATCCAAAGTGCTTCCTGATCATCATTTTAGGGTCATAGGGGTAGCTTGATTTGTGACACATACCCTAGTGTTAGGAGCCTTTTTGTGGTCGCTCACAATATTCTGTTGCAGCGGATAAATATTGTGTTGCAACGTTGTTGAACAAGTGACCTATTGACGTAGGATTGGAAAGTGAACAACATTCACTTAGATTTCATAAAGCATTTTTGTATGTTTAGTCTCTTCTTTCACCAATAATAGCATAATAATGATAATAACACACACACACACACACACACACACACACACATACACACCCATAAACTAGGAATACAACTATTTGCTCTTAGAAACTGGTGTGGTACATTTCCATCCTCACAGGAGCAATACAGACTGTGCTTCAAAATCCTAGAATCTAGCTTATTTGCCAATGGATTCCAACGACACCCATGAATGCTTCAGTGACAAGTGACAAATTTCTTCTAGAAACTCATTAAAGTTTGGGCATTCATTTTCCATGACAAGTACGTACTTGTTATTAATAAATCTAAAGACACACGTGATGCCATATTATACAGTAAACAAGTTGTATCCGGTCCAATTTTCGGTATAAACCTCAACACGTTTCGAAAGGACGGACCTATAGATAATAGACACTAGATATTATTAGAAGAGAGTTCTTGGACACCAGAATGAGGCAGAAGAGTACATTTTTCTCGATTACACTTTTTGTGCTTGTTTTGACGGGTAAGTCCTCTCTCGCCGAGAGTCTACTGTAATACGGTCCTGGGTGATACTTTCACTGTCGCATCAATCTGTTCACATGGTCTAAAACGCATTTTAGGGTCATACTACATACATAGGCAACACACATAGCTAGGTTTCATTAGTATTAGGAGCGTTTTCGTGGTCTCTCACAATCCGTTTCAGCGACAGTGAATAGGGGACCTATCAACGGTGCACGAGGTTCGGAAAGTTACCTGCAGAATCAACGAATCATTCCCTTCCGGGTTATCAGCACCGATAGTATGGAATAAATTTTGAAGGAGTCTTCTATAATCGGAAGAAATCGATCACCCTCGATGTTGTCGAACTTAAACTGAAGATGTAATGTGGCTGGTTATAATATCAAACAGTATTATAATTGTTTTTTCCATTCCGCGCGCCAAGTTTGACATTTTAACGGGATATACCATAACTATTGCAGTGGTTCAATTTCTTCATCTTCTGTATAATTATACGTTCTCAACTAAGGTTGACACTGACGTCACCATTGACGATATTATTATAGCTGAGTGGCATAGTGACCCAAAGCCACACGTACAGTCACTGGGGTGTAGTAAACAGTGATTTCCCGCCGGATAACTGAATTCAGCTGCGCTCGCTGACTGTATGCTGCGAAAATTGCTGCTTCTAATAATTAACATAGCTTACTAATTTAAAATCAATAATAACATGGATATTGAATTAATGACAACCATGCAAGCTTGTGCTTCTGATGATACTAGACTGAATCATCACGTACCATTACTCACAGTATTGATGTTTGATTGATACATTGTTCTAAATTTATGACATGAAATGTCAATTTATCTTTCATTTTCTTCAATTTCTTCAGCCTCTGTACACTCTCAGCCAAGGTTGAATGATGCTACAAACTCCAGCCTAGATGGGTCCACCATCACCATAACCCCATCCAGTACCTACAAGGTTTACTGCTACACTTCTGATATTATCCAAAAGGACTGGTACAAGATAAATGGTGGTAGTAGTACTTTTATAATGAAGGATCCTCAATCTGTTCCTGACCATGGTTATGCAACAAGGTCTGCATCTGGCACACTGGGTTTACATTTTGAGCCTTTTCGAACAAATGATATTGGAGAATACCAGTGTAGATATACATCATCCGGACAATCCCTTACTACACTGACAATCCATTTAAGTGAGTGCATATTTCCATGATTGCTTGGATGCATGTCAAATACAAATTCCTTGAAATCCTCCAAACAGCAAATATACATCAATGTGCACTAGTTAAATGGGGGTGATCAATTAAGTCCCTACATTTTACAACATTCAGGGAAACTGGTTAAGCTATACAGTTGTCTCATTGATGGCTTGCAGTGTCTACTAAATTGAATCCATCTTTTACCAATAGTGTATTGGTCTGTGATTAGAAGTTTACCAATAACCAATGTCTATAATTTATTAATGCATTGTTTATATATCACTGACAACAGCTATTTAATCACATTCCGTGATTATTGTCAACTCATAATGTATGCAAACTCATTTGGTTAAATCGCTACAGTGTGTGTACAGTGTACGATTACACAATTTTTTGCAAATCAATAATCCTTAATGCATGTAGGCAAACTTGAGATTTCCTGTTTACTGGGTTGAACTACTGTACAGTGAGGGGGGAGGTTTGAATGTGAAGAACAAGAGAGATTTCTTGTGTGGCCTGTCACATAATTAATGAAATTTAGACATCTGTACACATATTGTACATTCTTTGGTATTGTAACTTTTGTTGAAGCCAGGTAATCTTTGTCATAATGATGGATAGTATATGCCATATAAGATATGTATTGGTTGTATAATGAGAAACCCTATGTGTATCTTTGTCATTGTATGTATGCAGCTACTCCAACACCCACTCCAATGCCTCCCTCCAAGGTCCAAGGTGTCACTGTTACTAGAACTGTACAAGGTTCATCTCCAGCTTTGAATGTGTCATGGAGTGCAATCAATGGAAGTGGTATCACCTACACTGTATGTTACAGTACAACTAGTGGAACACAGTCTGATCAACCATCTGGTGCTGACTGTAGTACTAGTGGAATCACTGGTACATCTACCACACTGGGTTCACTTAGTATAGGAACCACCTACTACATCTGGGTAGCTGCTGTGTCATCAGGTGGACGAGGACCATACAGTGTTAGAAGACGAGGGAAAACTTACCAAGGTGAGCAGTCTCAGGGTAACTACTTGATACACCTAGCATATACAGTAAATATTTGTTAATCTGCCCCGATTAATCCACCAAACTGTTTATCCACCATGGAACACCAGGATGGCATTTACAGGAATAGGAGGATTCTCCACTATTATAGATAATTACAATTTGAAGCAATTTGATTATTTCAGGGGATATGATAAACTCTATTCCTATCAGCTATGTTAGTTCCAATAAATTTTGTAGCCATGTAGAAAATTATGTTTAAATTTACTTCACATGCCCACAACCGTGAATTTACATTATAACCTATTTTGCACAAGGAGTTGAACAATTTCAAAATTCCAAGAATTGAATTAGAAATTAGACAAGAATTCGTATGTATGAACTTTGCTGAACGTAATATCCTCAGCGAAGGTTCTTTTGAACCTAAAAAGAAACCCAAGTAATTGGAATGTGGGGGTGGCAGCCCTTTGAGTTTTAACCTAATTACTTGTTTTGGTTTCAATCAACATAAAATTCTATAATATTTTTATTTCCTCCAGTAGAAAATTGAGTACACTGGGAGGCTTACTAAGTGGATGTTTTATGTTCAGTTCCTTCACAGGTTGGTCCTCCTGTTCTCACCAAAGCAGCAAGCTCAGGTAGACCAGCTCTTAAAGTGACTTGGACTAAACCTTCTAGTGAATCCCCCTCCACTAAATACCAAGTGCAGTACAGAAGAAGTGGTAGCACTAGTTGGAGTACAAAGGAAGTGACATCAAGATCCACCACCCTGGAGAACCTTTCTGCTGGTAGTAGTTATCAAGTTCGAGTGAGAGCTGTTTCTGTTGTCGGAGATGGTCAATACAGTCGAATAAGTACAGAGACTACATATCGCGGTATGAGTTACATTGCAATAATATTTACATACAATATAGGGCCATGAATCCAGACCCCTAGCACCTAAACCGGATCATTATCTGTTCTTTTGTCTGTTGAGAATATCGTGCCACAGGTTGTGAATTATTGTGTTGATATTCCCCCTCTATTATTGTACTATTAATTATTGTGTTCCCGTTAGTTCCAGAACAAGTGACTGGAGTTCGGTTTACATTAGATGAAACAAACAATGTTCTAACACTGACAATCACCTGGGACATTCCATCAAGTGAACAACCCATCACACACTATTTTGTGAGATTTGACGAGACCCAGCAACCAATGAAGGTTGTTGGGGTTACTACTCTAACAATAACTGGTACTTTAGGAAGTACTTATACATTTAGTGTCATTGCAGTGTCTACTGTAGGGTCTGGTGCATCGAGTGATAGTGTAACAGCTCAACGTAAGTATATCCAAAAATAAGTTTCACATCTAACCATGCACATTTGTAGACAGTGTACAGTAATGATTATAAGTAGTTTACTAGGTAATAATATTCCTTGTGCACACATGTTATACACATTTACACACAAGTTTTCGAAGTTGATTTAGAGTAACTTGATTAACACTAGTGTAGACAGAGTGTAGATGTTCCATGTTCACTCTGTTGATGCGTCCTTTTTCCTTGGATTCAAGCATTGCATGGATGTTTTGTTCTGCTTCCAAATCTGTACCCGATGACATACATGTGTTGGTATATGTATGTCAACTCCAGGTTAAATATGCTAACACAACAGTGTATATCTTGAAAACATAATATGATGCATTTGTAGTACACGTACACTAAAAATTATTTTGTAGTATGTGTCACTGGTCTTTGTACTCAGTGTATTTGTATCCCAACATTTCTCTGTTTATCTATAGCTCCATCTCAATTTACTATTAATGTCACCATACCCTCCACAACTACTCTCACTGTGAGATGGGATGATGAGGAATTTAGCTACAGAGTACATGTACAGAAGAAGGGATCTACAGAGATCAAGACATTTGGACCTGTTACTCCACCCTACCACATCACTGGACTGGAATCAAACACAGAATACACTGTGGTTGTTGAGGCTTACAACCCACTTGGGAGTGCCAACGGGAGTGTAGTGGGGTACACTCTACCAGAAGGTGAGGGTAATTTATTTTAGAACACTTCCTGTGGGTATTAACTGTGTCCCTTCCAATTTGGATGGGCAGCTAGTACAGATGTCCAAGGTGATTAATTGAAAGTGGAGGGACATAAGTTTGTGTCATGGGATAGCACTTCTTGTACACCCTAGTATCGGTAGCTAGCCAGTGTACACCCTAGTATCGGTAGCTAGCCAGTGTACACCCTAGTATTGGTAGCTAGCCAGTGAACACCCTAGTATTGGTAGCTAGCCAGCATACAATTTGGTATACGTAGGTAGCTAGCCAGCATACAATTTGGTATACATAGGTAGCTGGCCAGTGTACAAATTAACTTCAACTGATGCAAATGGTGCAATAGTGATATTTTATTATTTGATCTAATGCATGTACATGCATACATACATACATAGCCATGCATGAAGTGCAGCTCTACATACGTACACTGCATACACGTTTGGTATATGGCATCTATGCAATAGTTCACAAGCCATCTGTGGTCATTGGACCATTTCATAAACAAGCATGTTTATACATATCGGAGACCCCATTATTGGATATGTTAGAATCACTAAAGCCTGCTAACAGCCAGTGTAAACAACATTATGGGTTGAAGCCATAGTATGCACAACACTAGTAGGGTAGGAAGCCATTGTACATACTATAATTATTGTCATGAACTTCACCTTTGTGACATGTTATGGGATATATATCTATATATACATGAAAATAACAAGGCTGTCATTTTTCAAAACGTCACGCTTGCATACTATGTAGTGTATACTTAGTATTTGCAATGTATATGGCACATGTATGA
>OZ026551.1:1504017-1524017 GCA_964020155.1 Chondrilla cf. caribensis | reverse complement strand
TCTTCAACAGACTTTAGATGAATCCAGCTCTCCGCTATTCGTGAAGCACTTCCTGTTCACTGGATGGCCAGACCACGGGGTTCCTCAGCATCCAGCCTCACTGGTCAAATTCACTCAGAAAGTGAGAAGAGCATACCAGCAAAGTCCAGCACCACTGCTGGTACACTGCAGGTATGGATCTATCTGTTTGTACAGTAGGGCCTACTCACGTATATGTAATAGCTTTACGTATGAAATGTACTTATGAAGTAGTGCTGTGCCTGTTAATTGATTAAACAATCAATATTCATTTCAAATCCAATTATCGTTGGTAGTGCAAGCAAAATTGATTATCACAGGAAGTAATTGAGTGAGTAGACCAGGAAGTCACCCATACCTTATTACCCAATGCCTTCACTCCATGGCTTCAATTTCGTACTTCAAGAGTACCTGAATTGTGAAAAGCTCTCTGTGGACTTCACTTTATGTCTATTGGATGACTACTTAGTTTAATGAAGTTGGAGTTGTTTCCGGTTACGCCACTTAATGACTTCCGGTGATCAATTAATCAATCAGCTACTGTACACTGATTATTTATTTGAAAATTTCAGCTGATTCCCTGCCCTAATATAAAGTATACAATATACAAGGATACAAATTTAGCGTGCACAAATTTCAGTGTTTTTGTACATGTCAGCCAACATTTAGCAGGTATATAAAGTAGCGATTTGTACCTTCCTTTTGGTGCCAATGGTATTATTTTCAACCATTTCAGAAGTACCTAGGTAATGTTTTAAATACATCTGAAATTTTAGCAATAACTACAATTACAACGATATTGCTTGCAAATAATGTTAAATGATTAGCTGTAGAACGGTTGAACTCGAGTCCACAACTCGATTAACTAATCTGAAATCACTTGGGTGTCTCTTCTAGATTTGAAAGAACCTTCACCGAAGAATAATAACACTCGGTGAATCCACTGTTGCACTCGAATTCAAGCATAAATTCAAATCTCAAGATTTTGAAATCGGCCATCTTTTGCGGAAGCACCTGAAAATTAGCAAGTACAATTTTTAGCACGCATGTTTTTAACAGGTAAAATTTCAAGGGATTTGAAGTTACTCGCTAAATTCACTTAAGCTAGTACCCACTAAAATTTGAGGCCTTGAGTACACAAGTGCATGCATGTGTTTTTGTATGTATTTGAGTATGTATGTTGTGTGTGTATATTTGTAGTTGTGCGAAATTGCGTGTGAACCTGGACACCCTCCTTCCCATTACTCAGTGCTGGTGTCGGTCGAACAGGTACCTACATCACTATTGATACCATGATGCAGCGAATGGAGGAAAAAGGTGATTTGAACATTCATGAATTTGTTACTCAGATGAGGAGCAGAAGGAAGTTCATGGTACACAATCAGGTAAGTACATACTCAATAGCCGTTTGGAGTACATAACCTCTGAACTACCACTTGTGATGATAAGAGTATGGTTGGGTCCACAAGAACTAATGCTAAAAAATGTTATGGTTTGTATATTCTGACCAGTGGATTTAATTATTGTATCTAGGTTTAAGAATTGATCAGCCTCCCTATTAAATATGCAGTATGTGCATCTGTGTGATGTGTGTATGTGTAATACAGAAGGAAAATACTGTTTTCATTGAGTAGGAAACAAGGTTGATTCATTGTTGAAAGGACCAGTTTCACAAAAAATGTATTTAAACAGGATAATTCAACAATGCTTCATCCTTAAGGAAACTGGTACTTTCCTCCTCTGTGTGTGTATTTGTGTGTTTGTGTGTGTGTGTGTGTGTGTGTGTGTGTGTGTGTGTGTGTGTGTGTGTGTGTGTGTGTGTGTGTGTGTGTGTGTGTGTGTGTGTGTGTGTGCGTGCGTGTATGCATACATGTGTACCTGTGTGTGCTGTACTGTGTATGTTGAATCTCCACATCCTAGAATAATCCATGTGTTTGGTCCATTACATCACCTGATCATGAGATTTCCTCCCCATCTCCTTGTACAGGACCAGTATATGTTCATCCACGATGCTCTTGCCGACTACATCACATGTGGTGACACATCCATACTTGTTCAAGAACTGTCAACAACCATGGCTGAATTGTGTCAAGTTGACAAGCAGACAAAGAAGAGCAGATTCGTACAACAATTTGAGGTGGCCACATACGTACATGCACACACATACACACACAGGGCTCAAATTTAAGGATTTTTCATTAGGTTGCCCATGGGAAAATTGAGTTGTCCAAAAATTTGCATAATTATATGTATACATAGTTGCCAACCCTTAAAAAATACTTTCAGGGACACTTATGTATCTACACCTATGTATCAAATCTTAGTATTGCAATTTAGATAACAAGGAGATTTGTATAGCTATTACTGTATTATAATTGCGATGAACATGAGCAGCCATTTTATGACGTCATATTGCAAATGGCTGTCAAACGCACGGACGAATCGAGAAGCCAATTTTCGAGGGATAATTCGACGCTATGCTCCATAGGAAAATAATTAGGGGTTTTTCCACGTTAGTTTGATGAATTGACGACGAAGAATCTACGCCAGTCTTTCAAAGAGCTTTCAAATTTTCGATCGGAGTGCCGAACACTACGGATGATTTGTACCCCACAATACCTGTGTATACAACAGCCACTGTAGCATGGTTGTCCAGCGGGCAACCAAGTAGCCAATCTTTCGTTGACCGAGGGAATTTTTCGTCGTCTCTGACGACCGGACGACCGTTAAATTTGAGCCCTGCACACACGATCACATATGAAACCATATTCATACACACACTCTCACCTCAATATATAATTATGTCAAATAACTGAATGTTGTTTCCCATTCAGTTCTTGAAGAAATTTTCCAAGGCTCCAAGTGGAGAAGATAGCAAGTTTGCCCGTAAACACACTATTGCTAAGAAGAACAGATACAGCGACCGTTACCCATGTAAGAAGTAGTCATTGCTTTGTGTTTCCACTATTGACATTGTAGACTAATTTCCACATTGCAATCAATGTTCCTGAACAAAGCTGGCTTCTTTCCCTTATTCGTACGTGGTTCTTGAGAACACTACATATCATGAGCATGGAGCTCATAGTGACAAGATTTACACTTTATGTCTAGCTAGTTTACTAGTATCTAGTATACATACTAGTATCTAGTGCCTGGTTTCTAGTGTCTAACCAGTATCAGCCACTGGAATGTTTGAATGCCGGATGAGATACATATTGTACTACCGAGTACATATGTGTTAAAGTTTTATGTGTATGTCATTATGTGACCTGTATGTGTGTGATCATGATATGACGTGTACTCTGCTTGACTTTATTTGTACATCTATTATCTATCTATTATCTATTCACTGTAGTATATGTAATAGTTATATCCTGGCAT
This sequence comes from Chondrilla cf. caribensis, assembly GCA_964020155.1. Classification (NCBI taxonomy): domain Eukaryota; kingdom Metazoa; phylum Porifera; class Demospongiae; order Chondrillida; family Chondrillidae; genus Chondrilla; species Chondrilla cf. caribensis. The sequence goes on along the minus strand of OZ026551.1, from coordinate 1,520,618 downwards.
AGTGAATGATGGAGAATTTATATTGCAAATAAGCCCATAGCTCAATGCAACATACTATATGCAATAGAAATGTGTTTACTAAATTTCCTGCCTTATTCTCACGCAATTGATCCTATGGATGAAACCTGTCTGGTGACCTGTGCTATTTCATGGCTTCTGTATTCACAGTTTTCTTTTGATCTATGTACCTCTCAACCAGGATTCAAAGCATTATTTTGCTCTACTAAATTTTGAGTGAGACAACACTCAATTAGTGCATTGTCTTGGTAAAACACAATGAACAGATTACAGGATTTCGAGTAGTATGACTCATTGAAGTAACGAAAAATGAAAAATATATATATACAAGAAGCTGTTTCATTTTGTGACTAAGTTTGTGTCTTTGGTGATTTAGACTCAGCCTGTTATTTGCACATACCAGGAAGATCCCTTAACAACTGTAAAGACTACATGAATGCATCTTACATTGATGTGAGTTGGTATAGTTGTGGACACACATGTACATGTTATTGTATGGGGATTGGTATTAGTGACTGATATCTGTTGAAATCCCACTGTACCGTACCCAAATATTGGAGTTGAGGTTGAAATGAAAATTCTAACATAGTTAAGGAGAACATACAAATAATTTTTTTTGGTTTCAAACTTATCATTGCGTGATCATCACTATGAAATTGTGTACCAGTGAGTAATTAGTCTAGGTACTAGCTAGACCGTTCCTAAGAGGCGCCGAGGGGCAGAAAAGGGAAGGGATGGTCTAGCCCAAGTAGCAATTAGTTCACACCTGTCAATTAACAAATTACACGTATACAGTTTCTACGGCTCACCATACACCTTGTACGTGTTAGGAGGATCATAGATGCTCTAACCATAGTCTATGTTTTAACTCGGGTTAGAGTATCTGTGGGAGGACAGGGAAAAGCAAGGAAAGAATAAATCTAGTGTTGTTTTGTCAAATATGCAACGATTCTTCGTCAGAATATAGGTACTCTCAATTTGTATCGTTCATTGTGAACATTGACATCTCTAACCACACTGTGAACGCACAGCAGACAAACTACATTCGCGAAAGTATTTCACCTGTTCATTTATCAGAAATATAAGCGATGATACAACTAGGACTTAATATGTTGGTTTTCATTTCTTTGTTCGCAATCCTTGATCGGCGACTTGCTGTGACCGGTCGGGAGACATATGATCGTATCATGTCCTTGCAAAATACTAGTAATCATTTTAATAATTGTAATAATTCATCTGGCTTTCAGATGGGTGAATATTCCCAGCTACCGACAACAAGTACATAGTATCATTCTCCATGACACTTAACAATTAACTAAACTAAATCAATGAATATCATTGCCAAGATTCTTCCCAGTAGCATTTTATTGGTTGATGGTCATGCACTTAGATATGAACTGATTGCTACTTGAGCTAAACCGTCCCTTCCCTTTTCCGCCCTTCAGCGCCTCTTAGGGACGGTCTTGCTAGCTAGACTACTGAGTAATTACTTCACTTTGGTTATATTTCTATAGAGCTATTCCCAGCAGAATGCATTCATTGCTGCACAGTCTCCCATGAATTCCACCTTGTCTGATTTCTGGGAACTCATTTGGCAATGGAAGCTAACAACAGTTGTTCTCCTGTGTAACTTTGTGGAGAATGGACAGGTAATTGCAATTGTGTGTGTGTGTGTGTGTGTGTGTGTGTGTGTGTGTGTGTGTGTGTGTTTGTGTGTGTACGTGCGTGTGTGCATGTGTCACCCACATTCTTTGATGCATTCTATAAGTTCATATGCATCCTATAAGTTCACATACAGTACAAAGTGCACTTCTGAGTCTATTGTAATAATGTATGAAACACTAATAGGAAAGTTGTGTGGAATTCTGGCCAAACGAGAAGCAGCGTGGAGCGGACTATGGAATCGTCAGAGTCAAGCATGAGGAAAGCCGATGTTATGATGGCTATGATGAACACAAGTTAAAAGTACTAGACAAGAAAAAGGTTAGGGTATTAGATGTTATGAGGAAGTGTGTGTTTGTATGTGTGTGTGTATGTGTGTGTGTATGTGTGTGTGTGTGTGTGTGTGTGTGTGTGTGTGTGTGTGTGTGTGTGTGTGTGTGTGTGTGTGTGCGTGCATGCGTGCATGCATGCGTGCGTGCTGTGTGTGTGTATGTGCGTGTGTGTGTGTGTGTGTGTGTGTGTGTGTGTGTGTGTGTGTGTGTGTGTTTGTCTGTGTGTGTGTGTTCATGGATATGTTTGTGTGTGTCAATATATTATGCGTGTGTGCATGTGCATGTTTATGTCTCTTTGTACGTTTGTGTCTTTTAGTGCGTAGTGATTACCTCCTCATCTTATCTGTTCACTGTAGGACATCACACCAAACATAGTCACTGTGTTCCACTTCTGGGATTGGCCCATTGACAGTCCACCTACTAACCTGTCGTCTCTCCTGAAATTGATGGAAGAAGTTGATAATGTGCACAAGAGTAAAACCAAACCTGTTCTTGTCGCATGCGAGTAAGTAACATACGTAGACTCAAAGTTGTGGTCTTTGTGTTACTCGTATAATTACCGTGAATTCTTGTCTATCTGCCACCACCTTTTCCGAAAAACCTTTTAATCTGCCACAATTTCCCAGTACCAATATATTGTACAAGTACCAATGAACATCCGGTGAATTCACCAAACTCATTAATCCACCATATTCTTTGAAATGAATTGCAGTGGATTAACGGGTATTCACTGTATCACTGGTTCATAAGCCAAAGTGGCCGTCAGATCTTGACATTTTTATTCATTCATGGCCATTAATTAAATTGATAAATTGTTAATATAGTGTGAGGACATTGCAACAGTATGTACGTACATGCTAATGTGTATGTGCATATGTCACATTAGGTCGAGGTAGCATGGGATACCTATGACAGTGTAGATAAGGACTATACTGCATGGTGTTGATTGCATAATATTATAATAATGCTGCCGTGATAACTGTCCCGTACAATGCACTACCACATAATTACATGTAAGGGATACTAGCAAAGAGCATGTCATTGAACATACATGTACAGAGACTGTTGATACGGTATATAGTTGATTTTATAATATATGAATCAAGTATAAATTCATACACCTCAGAAAATGCCTGTATTTATCTTAATATTTTACTGCACTCTGTGTTTAATTTAGGCCTCTCAACTTGAAGCACACCCTAATCTTTCCATTTTTGAAATAATCATATCTGATAATGGCAGCAAAACCATTTCATAGAACAGTAGCGAAATACTCCGTAATTGAGCTTCCTTTTAGAAAGATGAGGCAGCCTGTTATTTTCCAGTAGTTATTGACAACTTGATCAATCGTGTGAATCTCTTGAATCCACTTCTTGGTACTCTGTAATTTAGTGATGGTATGGCGAGGACTGGTGTATTCATAGCAGCCATGTCTGAGGTGGAGAGAGTGAAGGCTGAAGGGGAAATTGACTTTTTTCAAACCATCAAAGCTGCTAGATCCAAGAGACCTCACATGGTATCCACACCGGTGAGCTAGGGAGTGTGTGGTGTGTGTGTGAGTGGGTTGGATGTGTGTGTGTTGCATTTGTGGGTGTGGGTGGGTGTGTGAGTGAGTGGGATGTGTGTGTGTGTGTGTGTGTGTGTGTGTGTGTGCGTGAGTGAGTGGGATGTGTGTGTGTGTGTGTGTGTGTGTGTGTGTGTGTGTGTTTGAGTGAGTGTGTGGGATATGTGTTTCTTTATAGTCATAGGACTATTGTTTAACATTTTACCCATCACAGGATTCTTCAGGGACATACATTGCTTATGTGTGTGTGTGTGTGCGTGCGTGTGTGTGTGTGTGTGTGTGTGTGTGTGTGTGTGTGTGTGTGTGTGTGTGTGTGTGTTTGTGTCTGTGTGTATGGGTGGGTGGGTGAGTGGGTGGGATGTGTGTTTCTTTATAATTGTAGGACAATTGTTTAATGTGTCTATAGTGATATTCAAACATGTTTTTCAAAAATCATTATCATTTGTGCAACATTTTACCCATCATGAGCTTCTTCAGGCACATACAATGTTTGTTGGAGTGGGTGGGATGTGTGTGTGTGTGTGTGTGTGTGTGTGTGTGTGTGTGTGTGTGTGTGTGTGTTTGTGTGTGTGTGTGTATGTGTTCTATTTTCTATTAGAAACCGGTACATTTCCATTTTCACAGGAGCAATACAGACTGTGCTTCAAAATTCTTGAAGCCTATTTGGATTCCAGTGACACCCATGAGTGCTCCAAATTGAACCAGCCTTGATTAAATATGTCAATTTTCATTGAATGCATGCATCATTGATGATGTCACTGGTTCTAATGTCTTCAATTATTTGATTATTATCATTATTATTATTATTATTATTATTATTGTAATTTCATACACTGAACAAATCTTGTGTATGCAATAGTTACATAATTAAAATGTTGTGTCTATTTACCTTATTCTCTGACTGATAAATTAACTGAAAATGTTAATTATAGAAATATATACTATCTTCAACAATGCATGTGCATTTGAGTCATAATGTATATGTTGCATGCATGCACGTGTAAGTATGACATTGTGTGTCCTCATGCTTAGGTGTGTTTGTGTATATACAACTACGTACATTTGGATTGTAATTATATATTTAAGAGACACATAATATTTGCAATTAACCAATTTAAAAGAAATGTAATGATTATAATAGCTATGAATGCTGGACATGCCTTCATAATAAGATAAATGTGCATGCAGAGTGTACACACACACACACACACACACACACACACACACACACACACACACACACACACACACACACACACACACACACACACACACACACACACACACACACACACACACACACACACACACAGTTGACATACATGCACAAGCACAAGATCAAATGTTCACCACTTAAGGTAACAAATTTGATTTATAATCCCATTCCAATTAGTTGCTTCCTTTTCTAATGCAATTGCTATTATTGATAATCAAATTTGAAGAGTCATACTTACGTAATGCGCTATAACCACAGTAAGAGTACGGCAAGCAAGGTGCTCCCACTCCAATCTTTGGTATAAACCGCAACACACGTTCCTCCTAACCTTACTTTTCATGATTATTGTTAACTCATAATACTAATATGAAGAAAAACACCCCTAGGCACACACACACATGTACTCATGCACATTCACACACAGTCACATACACACACACTCGCATTTACACACCCGAACACACACACACACACACACACACACACACACACACACACACACACACACACACACACACACACACAGTTGACATACATGCACAAGCACAAGATCAAATGTTCACCACTTAAGGTAACAAATTTGATTTATAATCCCATTCCAATTAGTTGCTTCCTTTTCTAATGCAATTGCTATTATTAATTAGTTGCTTCCTTTTCTAATGTAATTGCTATTATTGATAATCAAATTTGAAGAGTCATACTTACGTAATGCGCTATAACCACAGTAAGAGTACAGCAAGCAAGGTGCTCCCGCTCCAATCTTTGGTATAAACCGCAACAGACCTTCCTCCTAACCTTACATTCCTTGATTATTGTTAACTCATAATACTAATATGAAGAAAGACACCCCTAGGCACACACACACATGTACTCATGCACATTCACACACAGTCACATACACACACGAACACACTTGCATCTACACACCCGAGCACACACGCACGCACGCACACACACACACACACACACACACACACACACACACACACACACACAGTTGACATACATGCACAAATAGAAGATCAAATGTTTACCACTTAAGGTAACAATTTTGATTTATAATCCCATTCCAATTAGTTACTTTCTTTTCTAATGCAATTGCTATTATTAATTAGTTGCTTCATTTTCTAATGCAATTGCTATTATTGATAATCAAATTTGATTAACTAGGAATACAACTATTTGCTATTAGAAATCAGTATGATGCATCCATTCTCACAGGAGCACTACATACACTGTTAGACTATGCTTTAAAATTTGCAAAGCTTACATGGATTCCACTGACACCTATTGATGTTGCAAATTGAACCTGTTTTGATCAAATTGTGTTAATTTTAATTGAATGGACTTATCTTTGACTTTGTAGCTAGCAGCTATAATATCTCCAATCGTGATGATTGAACTAGACTAAGTTGTTCCCTCCCTATTTCACCATATACCACAGCATCCTTCAAATGATGGACCTAGGTGCCGGATAATTATTAGAAGAGAATTCTTTGACACCAGAATGAGACAGAAGAGTACATTGCTCTGGATTACACTTTTTCTCCTTGTATAATATGAAGTTTTGAGTGGTAAGTCCTCTCTTGGGAAGAGTCTATATACTGTAATACATTCCTGGTCGATACTCTCATTGTGGCACTCATATGTTCACATGGTCCAAAACACTTCCTCATTATGAGTAATTTGTGACATTAGTTATAGACTTTTTTCACCCTCTCACCCATAGCCTAAATACATTATTATGTATTTTCTATCATAATGAATATTATACTTTTCGTTGTCCTTCCAGTTATTATACACTCTTACCTGATTCATAGACCCAATCTTGTCACTAAGGACACACCTTCCTCCTAACCTTACATGCATGATATACATAATGATCCTTGTGGTCAAGGAGTCCTTTATTGTGTGAGTGCTTCGAATACCAAGGACACCTTATTCATTGTAGAATTCCTCTACTTGGATGAACTAGGTAGCATTGGTGAATTGTTAGCAGCTACCACATAAATGGGAACTAGAAGGAAATCAAACCATCCATGATTACGTAGCATGTGTTTGTTCCACATGGTTCATAAGTGTGTAAATCCTAAGGCCTTCGTGCATGAGACGTAGTTCACTTACACATGATTGAAATTGAGTACTAAGTCCTTTCTTGTGGAGCTAGATTCTACTGTAATACTTCCCTGAGTGATTTCACTTTCACTGTGGCATCAATCTGCTCATGTGGTCCAAAATACTTCCTGCATGATCATCATTTTAGGGTCATAGGTGTTGCTCACAATATTGTGTTGCAGCAGCATTGAACAAGTGACCTACTGACGGAGGATTGGAAAGTGAACTACAAACTTTCAAGATTTCAAGATTTCATACAGTATTTTTGTACGTTTATTTCCTTCTCTGTGTTTCAACAATAATATCATAATAATAATGACACACACATACGCTTGCACACGCGTACATACACACACGCACTCACACACACACACACACACACACACACACACACACACACACACACGCACACACACACACACACAAACACACACACACACACACACACACACACACACACACACTTTTAACTAGGAATGAAACTGAAATGCCCCAAGTTAGAGATGGAGACAGGAAGATGGCAAAAGAAGGAGGGAGGGGAAAGGTTGTGTTTGGTATGCCACAAGGCAGTAGGAGACGTTAGCCACTTCCTCAGTGAGTGTGAGGCATTGGATGTGGAGAGAAAGGCTTTGAGAGCTACCTTAAAGGATGTCGCAGATGAGAACTTTGCAATAGAAGTGTTGAATTCAATCAAGGATAATGAAGTGGTCAAGCGAGTGATTGCTATATGGAGATTGCGGGAAGATTTGTTAGTTTAGCCATCCTTTAACTGTAGATTTCGATGTACCTGCTACTTTCTTATGTCACTCCCTTGGAGTTTGTCCTCATTATTTAATTTTATTTTCATCTGAGTGGTTATCTATGTAATACATTTACTTATATAATATTATGTGTAGTGCTGTGTTGGGGAAACCCTACCAAAGCACTGTAATATCTAATAATAATAATAATAATAAAAATATAATTCAATCTTAGACTAAAGACACACGTGATATCCGATACCCTATCCTATACAGTTAACAAGTTGTTACCGATCCGATTTTCGGTATAAACTGCAACAGCCTTCGAAATTAAGGACGGACCTATAGATAGAAGACACTAGATAATTATTAGGAGAGAGTTCTTGGACGCCAGAATGTGGCAGAAGAGTACGTTTTTCTCGATTACGTTTTCTGTGCTTGTTTTGACGGGTAAGTCCTCTCTCGCGCGAGAGTCTACTGTAATACGGTCTTGGGTGATACTTTTACTGTCGCATCAATCTGTTGTCATGGTCTTAAACGTTTCCTGATCATCATTTTAGGGTCATATTACATATGTAGGCCGTGGGTCCGTTCTTCGAGGTTGATCCCATAATAGGTAACACACATAGGTAATTTGTGACATTAGTGTAAGGAGTGTTTTCGTGGTCACTCACAGCCCGTTGTCCACTGAATATGTACGTAACCTATTAACGGTGCACGAGGTTGCGGAAGTGACCTGCAAAATCAGCGAATCATTGCCTTCCTCGTATATTTTGAAGGAGTTCTCTATAATCGTAAGAAATCGATCACCCTCGATGTTGTCAAACTTATTAAACTGAAGATGCAATGTGGCTAGTTCTATCAAGCAGTACGTTTTATTTTCCATTCCGTTGTGCGAGCCAAGTTTGACATTTATTTGACGGGTTATTTGTGGTACTTATTGCTGCAGCGATTATTCAGTTTCTTCAGCCTCTGTACACTCTCAGCCAAGGTTGACACTGACGTCACCATTGACGATATGTGTAGCTGAGTCACTAATTAGTGACCCACGCCACACGTATCTAGTACAGTGAACAAGTTGTTCCCGCTCCAATTTTGGGTATAAAAACCGCAACACCCTTCGAATTCGAAAGGGCTTAGATAATAGACAATCGATAATTATTAGAAAAGATGATGTTCTTGGACATCAGAATGACCAAATGCGGCGTAATCGTTATTAAATCCTCGATTACTCTCCACCCAGATGACAGAAGCGAATTTGAACTTCACCATTGGTGTCTTCTGACTATAAGGGGAGATTTCAGGCCAAATTGTTTTTTTCATGTCAGTTGCCCTTTAATTTTTTAAAGACACACGTAATACCCTATAATATTATACAGTAGACAAGTTATTCCCGCTCCAATTTCCGGTATAAATAGGCTTTCGAAAGAACGGATAATTATTATTAAATAATTATTTAGAAGAGAGTTCTTGGACACCAGAATGAGGCAGAAGAGTACGTTTTTCTCGATAACACTTTTTGTGCTTGTTTTGACGGGTAAGTCCTCTCTCGCCGAGAGTACTGTAATACGGTCTTGGATGATACTTTCACGGTCGTATCAATCTGTTCACATGGTCTAAAACGTTTTCTGATCATCATTTTAGGGTCATATTACATAGGTAACACAATTTGTGACATTAGTGTTAGGAGCGTTTTCGTGGTCTCTCACAATCCGTTTCAACGACAGTTCATAGTGGACCTATGAACGGTGCACCAGGTTCGAAAAGTTACCTGCAAAATCAACGAATCATTGCCTTCCGGGTTATTGGCACCAATAGTTTGAAGGAATCTCAGTTTCGGAAGAAATCGATCACCCTCGATGTTGTTAAACTGAAGATGTAATGTGGCTAGTTCTATCAAACATTACATTTTGTTTTCCATTCCATTTTGGGCACCAAGTTTGATATTTTGACGGGATATTTGTGGTAATTATTGCAGAGAGTATTCAATTTCTTCAGCCACTGTACGCTCTCAACCAAGGTTGGCACGTGCATTGACGATAAATGTACCTGAATCGCTTAGTGACCTGGACCACACGTACAGTCATTGGGGTGTATTGATCAGCAATTTCCCGCAAGGTAACTGAATTCAGCTGTGCTCTACGAACATTGCTGCTTCTAATAATTACCATTGCTTCAATAATATAATAATAACATTGATATTGAATGACTATATTACACGTGCTTCTGATGATACTGGACTGAACCGTCATGAGATGACAAAAAGATAACCCACTATCAATTTTATGCATCTATGTATGGTAACCAAAATTTCTCCAGGACAAGTTCCGATTATTATTATGTCTCTGGTTCCTTTATCCATAGACCCTATAGAGATACCTATGGTTTATCCCTTTATTATGTACCGGTAGCTGGTAGGAGAGAGTGGGTAGATGCATCGTTTTCACTGTTGAATTGATTCAAGCCGTACATCGTGTAGGATCTATAAGATAATATCGTATCTAATCATTGTAGGCGATTTGTGCACACTTAGTGTAGTCGCACCCTCTGCTATTCAGATATACCTTCTAGTTAGACTCGTATGTCACGTGGCGTATAGTGAACTCGCTTCAACTCCTTTTCGACTTGGTGGTTAACACTTTCTATTTAGTGGTTAAGACATGGGCACGAGGGCATTATGACATATAAAATACGGAGTGTCCATGTCTTAACCATTATAGCATCCATTGCTAACACTTTATACTGTTGCTAGTGCTTTATACATTATAAAATTGCCTTATAATAGTACTGTTTCTATGGTAATTTTTCAAATTTCAATTTCTTCAATTTCTTCAGCCTTTGTACACTCTCAGCCAAGGTTGAATGATGCTACAAACTCCAACCTAGATGGGTCCACCATCACCATAACCCCATCCAGTACCTACAAGGTTTACTGCTACACTCCTGGTATCAACAAGGACTGGTACAAGATAAATGGGGGTAGGAGTACTTCTATAGTGAAGGATCCGACACCTGTTCCTGACCATGGTTATGCCAAAAGGTCATCTGACTCACTGGCTTTACATTTTGAGCCTTTTCGAACAAATGATATTGGAGAATACCAGTGTGGATATACTACACTAGGCAGACGACCCCTTACTACACTGACAATCTATTTAAGTGAGTACATATTTTCATGATTGCTTTGATGCATATGTATACAAATACAAATCCCTTGAAATCCTCCAAACAGCAAATGTACATAAATGTGCACTATTTAAATGGGGGTGACCAATTAAGCCCCTACATTTTACAACATTCAGAGAAACTGGTTAAGCTATACAGTTGTCTCATTGATGCCTTGCAATTAATGTCTACTAAATTGAATCCCTCTTTTAGCAATAGTACATTGGTCTGTGATTTTAAGTTTACCAATAACCAATATCTATGTTAAAAAATACATTGTTTATATATCACTGACAACAGCTTTTTAATGCCATGATTATTGTCAACTCAAAATGTATGCAAACCAATTTGGTTAAATCACTACAGTGTGTGTACAATGCACAAGTGCACGATATTTTGCACATCAATAAACCTTTATGTATGTAGGCAAACTTGAGATTTCCTGTTTACTGGGTTGAACTACTGTACAGTGAGGGGGGAGGTTTGAATGTGAAGAACAAAAGAGATTTCTAGTGTGGCCTGTCACATAATAAATGAAATTCAGACATCTGTACACATATTGTACATTCTTTGGTATTGTAACTTTTGTTGAAGCCAGCTAATCTTTGTCATAATGATGGATAGTATAATATTATGCCATATAAGATATTATGTATTTGTTGTATAGTGAGAAAACCTATGTATATCTTTGTCATTGTATGTATGCAGCTACCCCAACACCTACCCCAACATCTACTCCAACACCTACTCCAATGCCTCCCTCCAAGGTTCAAGGTGTCACTATTAGTAAAACTGGACAAGGTTCATCTCCAACTTTGAGTGTGTCATGGAGTGCAGTCAATGGAAGTGGTATCACCTACACGGTATGTTACAGTACAACTGAAGGAACACAGTCTGATCCACCATCTGGTGCTAACTGTGATACCAGTGGAATCACTGATACATCTACCACACTGGGTCCACTTAGTAGAGGAACTCTCTACTACATCTGGGTAGCTGCTGTGTCATCAGGTGCACGAGGACCATACAGTGATAGAGAACAAGAGAGAACCTACCAAGGTGAGCAGTCTCAGGGTAACTGTAACTTGATGCACCTAGCATATACAGTGAATATTCGTTAATCTGCCCAAATTAATCCGTCAAACTGTTTTATCTATACCGGAATATACAGGAATGGAAAGATTACGCACAATTATAAACAATTACAATTTGAAACAATGTAATCATTTCAGGGGATATGAAAAACTCTATTCCTATCAGCTATGGCAGTTCCAATAAATATTATACATGTAGAAAATTATGTTCACATTTACATACTTCACATAACCACAACAGTGAATTTACATTATAACCTATATTGCACAAGAAGTTGACCAATTTCAAAAGTCCGAGAATTTAATTAGAAATTAGACTAGAATTCGTATTTATGAACTTTGCTAAATGTAATATCCTCTGTGAAGGTTCTTTTGAACCTGAAAAAAATACCCAAGGAATTTGAATATGCTGGGTGGCAGCCCTTTGAGTTTTAAACCCAATTACTTGTTTTGGTTTCAATCAACATAAGGTTTATAATATTTTTATTTCCTCAGGTAGATAGTACAGTATACACTGGGAGGCTTACTAAGTGGATGTATATGTTCAGTTCCTTCACAGGTTGGTCCTCCAAGTCTCACCAAAGCAGTTCGCTCAGGTAGACCAGCTCTTGGAGTGACCTGGACTGCACCTTCTAGTGAACGTCCCATCACTAAATACCAACTGCGGTACGGAATAAAAAATACTAGATGGAGTACAAAGGACGTAACATCACCACCCACCACCCTGGAGGGGCTTTCTGCTGGTGCTATATATGATATTCAAGTGAGAGCTGTTTCCGATGTTGGAGCAGGTCAATACAGTCAAACAAGTACAGAGACTACATATCGCGGTATGAATTACATTGGAATTATTTACATATATTATTAATTATAATAATTATATCACCATTTAAACCAGACTCTATTCCTATCAGCTGTGGTAGTGCCAATGAATTTTATACACATGTAGAAAATTATGTTCAAATTAACTTTACATGCCCGCAACAGTGAATTTACATTATAACCTATATTGCACGAGAAGATGACAAATTTCAAAATTCCAAGAATGCAATTAGAAATTAGACTAGAATTAGTATGTATGAACTTTGCTGAACGTAATATCCTCAGCACAGGTTCTTTTGAACCTAAAAAGACACCCAAGTAATTGGAATGTGGGGGTGGCAGCCCTTTTTAACCCAATTACTTGTTTGCTTTCAATCAACATAAGGTTTGTAATATTTTTTCCTCCAGTAGAATTTAGTATACACTGGGAGGCTTACTAAGTGGATGTTTTATGTTCAGTTCCTTCACAGGTTGGTCCTCCTGTTCTCACCAAAGCAGCAAGCTCAGATAGACCAGTTCTTAGAGTGACCTGGACTAAACCTTCTAGTGAACGTACCATTACTAAATACCAAGTGCAATACAGAAGAAGTGGTAGCACTATTTGGAGTACAAAGGATGTGACATCACCACCCACCACCCTGGAGAACCTTTCTGCTGGTGCTATATATGATATTCAAGTGAGAGCTGTTTCCGATGTTGGAGCTGGTCAATACAGTCAAACAAGTTCAGAGACTACATATCCCGGTATGAATTCCATTGGAATAATTTACATAATATGATATAAGGCCATGAATCCAGATCCCTGGCACCTAAACTGGATTATTATCTGTTCTTTTGTCTGTTGCGAATATCGTACCACAGGTTGTGAATTATTGTGTTGATATTCCCTCTCTACCCGTTAGTTCCAGAATAAGTGACTGGAGTTGGGTTTACATTAGATAAAACTAACAATGTTCTAACACTGACAATCACCTGGGACATTCCATCAAGTGAACTACCCATCACACACTATTTTGTGAAAATTGCCGAGATTCTGCAACCAATGAAGGTTGTTGGGGTTATACTACTCTAACAATAACTGGTACTTTAGGAAGTACTTATACTTTTAGTGTCATTGCAGTGTCTGCTGTTGGGTTTGGTGCCTTGGGTAAAAGTGTAAATAGTTCAAGTATATTCAAAAGTCAGTTTCACATCTAATCATATGCACATTTGTAGTCAGTGTACAGTACTGATTATAAGTACTTTACTACGTGTGTTACTTGTGCACTAAGTACTTGTCGTTCGCTTGTACTTGTAGACTACACCCAAAGTTGCAGAAGTACTCACATCAACTCATGTACTACACACAAGTTTGCAAAGTACTCGTGTTGATTTAGAGTAACTTGATTAACACTAGTGTACTGCTAGACAAATCTGGCTTAAATGGTGGACACATTTTTCAATGTATATATAATTGAATTAGTAGAAAATGGGAAGGAAACTTGTTAGAAACGTCATCACCACATGAGAGAACCTCTTCCCCCTATTGTCAAAAACAAATTGGGCACTTATATTCAGAAGGCCTAGGCTCACAATTATCACAAATTGTATCACCTGTGGCATTGGAAGGAAGAAGAACACTTACTGCTATGGATACACCGATTTATTCTTCCCTCGTGATCTCCTATTGTTTCTCCCTGTCAATTTTCTTTGTTCCTTATTCTCTGCTTCTTAAAAGGCTCCCAGTCAAGGAAAACACAATTTTGTCACTTGATATTCTTGTGGGCCGAGCTTGGCGACGATATCACTCCCACAGTTGCTGCTTTGTGAATTTGTCTGATCATGTTCCATGTTCACTCTATTGATGTGTCCTTTGTCCTTGGATTCAAGCATTGCATGGATGTTTTGTTCTGCTTCCAAATCTGTACCCGATGATGTACATGTGTGGGTATATGTATGGCATCTCCAGGTTGAATAAGCTAACACAACTGTAACTGTACCACTTAGAAACATATGATGCATTTGTATTACACATACTCTAAGACTTTTTTGTAGTATGTGTCACTGGTCTTTGTACTCAGTATATTTATTATTATTTCTCTTTATTTTTCTATAGCTCCATCTCAACCTGCTATTAATGTCACCACACCCTCTACAACCACCCTCACTGTGAGATGGGATGATGAAGGATTTAGCTACAGACTACATGTACAGAAGAAGGGATCTACAGAGATCAACACATTTGAAGATGTTACTCCACCCTACAACATCACTGGACTGGAATCAAACACAGAATACACTGTGGTTGTTGAGGCTTACAACCCACTTGGGAGTGCCAACATGAGTGCAGCGGGGTACACTCTAGAAGGTGAGAAGTTGGAATAAATATTGCTAACTGTTACAGTAACTCTTTTCGAGACAAACTTTATTAATAGTGTGATTATTTGTAAATTGAAACATCATTATAATAATATTATTATTTTTTGAAAATTGTTGTCTTGCATCATGTGGACAATGGACAGGAATCTGTAAAATTAATGTTTCAATCTGTTGCCTTCATCATGTTTACAAAGTCCTTAGTTACCATTATGGTATGTTATCATAATAGTCAAAGACTTTGTATCTCAATGACGTATAATATTATGCAAACTACTTCTTGATAATGATATGCTTCATTGTTTGTAGCTGTACCAGATCTAGCTCCTGAAGGTTTGTCATGTGTTGAGACAAAATGGAATAGTGGTCTTCTCCAGTGGTCCATACCTCTACGGAGTGGGAGAAATGGGATCATCTTACAGTACATCATAGAATTGTATGCAGTAACATCCCAAGACGGTGAATTTCAGAATATCAAGAATTTCACTGTAGTTCTTGACAATCCGACGTTCGATTCCCCATCTACCATAACCTACAATGTGACTGATCTGTCATCCAATACTGTCTATCGTTGGCGAGTTGCTGCCATCAATAGCGCTGGAGTGGGCCTATTCACAACAACAGCAGGGTTCACCACTTCAGAGGAAGGTGGGCATACTGTGTGGCATTATGTCAAGTTGCTCCACACAGGCAAACTAGTGACAATCAAAATATGACACCATACACTGACAGCAACTACATATCATGAATCATTGTAGGTATAAATATTTAATATTATGTCATGCAAAAAATATAAGGATATATACTCACATACATAATATTATTATTATGAACATATACATGTATGCAAAGATGTTTGCATATACGTATTTAATGTATAATAGACAAAATTCACATCTTGAAACTTATTATTAACTTGAGACATATTATTCGACGTATAGTTTGATAGATAACGGCTATTTATTACTGTGTTATTATTTATATAGATAGAATTTATCTCAACCCTCTAATAGCCTAAATATTGTATATTTATTATATATTTTCAATTACATGCTTTCTTAATTTTTCCAGTTAGAGACATTAAGACCAATGAGTTAGCTGATTCAGATGCCTTCAGTGCTGGCTTATCAGCTGGACTGTTTGTTGCTGGACTGTTTTCTGGTGTAATAGCCTTGCTATTGGTAGAAGGAATTATCTGCGGAGTGTGTAAGATATCGAAAATGTCTCAGAAAAAGTGTGCATGTGTGTGTGTGTGTGTGTGTGTGTGTGTGTGTGTGCGTGTGTGTGTGCGTGCGTGTGCGCGCGTGTACAGCATGTTTCCATACATAATACGTACTCATAGACTTGTGCTTGTGTGGGAAAGAGTTTATCAGTTCTCAGTGTGATAAACAGCATATATTATTAATTATCTATATAAATCACTCTTTTAGAGATTTGAAACTGTATTTTGGTATGTTTATCTTCTTCTCTTGTTATCAACAATAAAAATCATTCCAGAAACATCGAAGGAGATTACGC
>OZ026551.1:1489017-1499017 GCA_964020155.1 Chondrilla cf. caribensis | reverse complement strand
AACATCTAAAATTTATTAAACACGTACATATCACTGACAACAGCTTTTTAATTACATTCCATGATTATCGTCAACTCATACTCAACTCAACTAATGATGGATAGTATATGCCATAATAAGATATGTATTTGTTCTATAATGAGAAACCCTATATTATGTATAATATGCATATCTTTGTCATTTTATGTATGCAGCTACTCCAACACCTGTTCCAACACCTACTCCAATGCCACCCTCCAAGGTCCAAGGTGTCACTGTTAGTAAAACTGGACAAGGTTCATCTCCAACTTTGAGAGTGTCATGGAGTGCAGTCAGTGGAAGTGGTATCACCTACACTGTATGTTACAGTACAACTAGTGGAACACAGTCTGATCCACCATCTGGTGCTAACTGTGCTAGTGGAATGACTGGTATATCTACCACACTGGGTTCACTTAGGTTAGGAACCACCTACTACATCTGGGTAGCTGCTGTGTCATCAGGTAGACGAGGACCATACAGTGATAGACAACAAGAGACAACCTACCAAGGTGAGCAGTCTCAGGGTAACTGTAACATGTTACACCTAGCATTATATACAGTGAATATTTGTTAATCTGCCCCAGTTAATCCCCCAAACTGTTTTGTCTATACCGGAAAATACAGGAATAGAAATGTTATATTTTATATATAAACAATTACAATTTAAAACACTTTATTCCTTTTAGGAGATATGATAAACTCTATTCCTATTAGCTGTGGTAGTTCCAATGAATACTATATACATGTAGAAAATTACTTCACATAACCACAACAGTGAATTTACATTATATCCTATATTGCACAAGAAGATGACCAATTTCAAAATTCCAAGAATTCAATTAGAAATTAGACTAGAATTTGTATGTATGCACTTTACTGAATGTAATCTCCTCTGTGAAGGTTCTTTTGAACCTGAAAAAACCCCAAGTAATTTGAACATGGCATAGTTGCCAACCCTTGAAAATCACCTTCAGGGACAAATATGTATGTGTACACCTATGTGCTGTGGCCAAAATGGCTTAATGAATATAATAGGTTTAGTATTATAGTTTGTGCTTGATAAATAGCTGGAAAAGTAGAGTCTAGAACCTTGTTTAATATCATACTGCATTGAGTGTAAAATTGATGTATCTCAGCTTACTATTTCATTTTAGACAACAGTAGATTAATATGATGAACATTAGCAGCCTATTAACTTTATTATGTCACATTGCAAATGTCTGTCAAATGACGGATGAATCTAAAAGCCAATTCTGAGGGATAATTTGACGTTAGGAAAGTAATTTTACCTCATTAGATTGACGAATTGATGACAAAAAACCCACGAAAATCTTTCCAAGAGCTTCGAAATTGTCAATTAGAGAACCGAACACTGCCGAAGGACGAATGAAAGTCGAACAGGCTGCTGAATGTTCATTCTACTAGAGAATAACGAATGACGATGAAGCAGCTAGTCTATAGATAGAATCGAAGCACTTTTTGTTGATTGTGATGACACTTCTAAGGGCGTTTTGAACGAAGATAATCGGATTTTGTACCCTGTGGTTTACTGTTGTTAAACCCGGGACATTTCAGTGATTTTCCCCAATCCATGAGGGACATGTTGCCACTGGAAAAATTCGTGACTGTCCCGGATGATTCGGGACAGTTGGCAACTCTGATATGGGGGTGGCAGTCCTTTGAGTTTTAAACCCAGTTACTTGTTTTGGTTTCAATCAACATAAGGTTTATAGTATTATTATTTCCTCCAGTAGAAAATAGTATACACTGGGAGGCTTACTAAGTGGATGTTTTATGTTCAGTTCCTTCACAGGTTGGTCCTCTTGTTGTCACCAAAGCAGTAAGCTCTGGTAGACCAGCTCTTAGAGTGACCTGGACTGCACCTTCTAGTGACCGTCCCATCACTAAATACCAACTGCAGTACGGAATACTAAATACTAGATGGAGTGACAAGGAATTGACATCAACATCCATCACCCTGGAGGGGCTTTCTGCTGGTACTGTATATGATATTCGAGTGAGAGCTGTTTCCGATGTTGGAGCTGGTCAATACAGTCAAAGGAGTACAGAGACTACATATCGCGGTATGAATTACATTGCAATAATTTACATATTATTAATTATAATATATGACTTTTAATCCAGACACTATTCCTATCAGCTTTGGTAGTTCCAATAAATATTATATACGTGTAGAAAATTATGTTCACATTTACTCCACATAACCACAACAGTGAATTTATATACATTATAACCTATAATGCACGAGAAGATGACCAATTTCAAAATTCCATGAATGCAATTAGAAATTAGACTAGAATTTGTATGTATGAACTTTGATGAACATAATCTCCTCAGTGAAGTTTCTTATGAACCTAAAAAGACACCCAAATAATTGGAATGTGGGGGTGGCAGTCCTTTGAGGTTTTAACCCAATTATTTGTTTTGCTTTCAATCAACATAAAATTTTATGATATTTTTAGGGGCTGCCGCAGGCAGCCCCTATATTGTTTTCATTTCGACTTCCGGTATGTAACGCTCGTCCGATAGATATATAGATATATATATATATAATATGTGTTCCTACGCGTAACCGCAACAATGAATTTATATCAGAATTTATATTGCGCGAAATAAAGATGGCCGATTTCGAACGCCGACAATTTGAATTTGGGCTAGAATTCGTGCGCTGAAGCTTCGCCAAACGTGATAACTTCAGCGAAGGTTCTTCTGAACCTAAGAAATACGCGCAAGTAATTCGAGTGCGGGGGGCGGCAGCCCCACGAGTTTTTGAACTCGAATTACTTGTTATAGTAGGGTATAGTATAGTTGGTAGTTCCAATGAATATTTTACACATGTAGATAATTATTTTCCCATTTACTACACATAACCACAATATAGAATTTACATTACAACCTTTATTGCACAAGATAGAGATAGATAGATTTTAAATATTTATACAGGAAAACCCGTCAGTTACAAGAATGATCTCGCCGGGAGTCCTGTTAAGAAGATGACCAATTTCAAAATTCTGAGAATTTAATTGAAAATTAGACTAGAATTCGTATGTATGAACTTTGCTGAACGTAGTATCCTCAGTAAAGATTCTTCTTTTGAACCTATGAAAAACACCCAATTAATTGGAATGTGGGGGCGGCAGCCCTTTGAGTTTCAACCCAATTACAGTGTACTTGTTTTAGTTTCAACCAATAATATAAGGTTTGTAATATTTTTATTTCCTCCAGTAGAAAATAGTATACACTGGGAGGCTTACTAAGTGGATGTTTTATGTTCAGTTCCTTCACAGGTTGGTCCTCCTGTTCTCACCAAAGCAGCAAGCTCAGGTAGTCCAGCTCTCAGAGTGACCTGGACTACACCTTCTAGTGAACGTCCCATCACTAAATACCAAGTGCAGTACAGAACAAGTGGTAGCACTAGTTGGAGTACAAAGGATGTGACATCAACATCCACTACCCTGGAGAACCTTTCTGCTGGTAGTAGTTATCAAGTTCGAATGAGAGCTGTTTCCGATGTTGGAGGTGGTCAATACAGTCAAACAAGTACAAAGACCACATATCGCGGTATGAATTTCATTGGAATAATTTACATAATATGATATAGGGCCATGAATCCAGACCCCTGGCAAATAAACTGGATCATTACCTGTTCTTCTTTCTGTTGTCAATGAGAATATCATTTTAGAAGTTGTGAATTATTGTGTTGATATTCCCTCTCTTCCCGTTAGTACCAGAACAAGTGACTGGAGTTGGGTTTACATTGAATAACACTAACAATGTTCTAACACTGACAATCACCTGGGACAGTCCATCAAGTGAACAACCCATCACACACTATTTTGTGAGACTTGACGAGATCCAGCAACCAATGAAGGTTGTTGGGGTTACTACTCTAACAATAACTGGTACTCCGGGAAAAACTTATACTTTTAGAGTCATTGCAGTGTCTGCTGTTGGGTCTGGTGCATGGAGTGAAAGTGTAACAACTCAACGTAAGTATATTCAAAAGTTAGTTTCACTTCTAACCATGCACATTTGCATAATATGTTACTTGTGCACTCGGCACTTATCATCTGCTTGTACTTGCAGTCTACACCCAAGGTTGCAGAAGTACTCACACTAATTAACACCAATGAGAGAATAACATAATTTACACTAGTTTACACCACTCGGTGTAAAATGGCAAGGGCATATTTCAACAAATAAATAGCAGCCTTGGAAGTCTTGAATTACTTGCTGGTCCCATTTTACGATGGAACGTCTTCATTTTTTCAAGTGCATAACTGCCATAGGAACCCTCCTTGTAGCCTTTTCCATAAGTATGAAGCTAAGGCTTCAGTGATAGTTGAAACATTCCAAAAGCCACAATGATCTGTATACTGCCTTATGGGAGCTACCCTTATTGGCACAATAAATGGCCACCATTTTTATCAGTACCATCCTGATCCTAGTAGACATGTTTATGAAAGTAGAAAGTTATTATAGAAAAAGTGGCCCTATTAATAAGCATACAGAAATACATTGCGTCATCATAATACACCTTAGTGAGGAAGCCATCCATATCCTACTGTGACTGTATCTGATGGCATAAATGAATGAGAATATGTACTTCTTGACAATACACTGGACTGGATGCCTGGTATAGTAGCCTCCTGGCTAAAGGTTCCCTTGGTTGAAATAAGTTTACTTAACTGGAACTGTAGCACTTGTAAACATATGATGCAGTTATAGTACACATACCCTTATTCCATAATATGTGCCATTGGTTTTTGTACTCTGTGTATTCATCATTTCATTATTTAGTTCCAGCTATTGGAGTCACCACACCTTCTACAACCACCCTCACTGTGAGATGGGAAGACAAGGGATTTAGCTACAGACTACATGTACAGAAGAAGGGATCTAGAGAGATCAACACAATTGGACCTGTTACTCCACCCTACAACATCACTGGACTGGAATCAAACACAGAATACACTGTGGTTGTTGAGGCTTACAACTCACTTGAGAGTGCCAACAAGAGTGTAGTGGGGTACACTCTACCAGAAGGTGAGGGTAATCTGGACAATTCCTGTAATTATTAGTGGTAGTATAGCTAACTTGTATCCAGTGTCATGCTAAACTTCAGCTTAGTATAGTAGCCTAGAGAAGAGGAGAATATTGAAGAAATCCACTAATAATCGCTAGAATGGCTTTGCTCCTACTTGGAAAAATGGTCAGAAATGATAGAATACTTTCTGAATCACATCGATGATAACAACTGACTAGAGAAAAATGTTAACGGTCACACCTCGGCAAACAGATCCTATCCTTTCCCTACAAACAAATTCCTTGGATATCTCCATTGGATAAAGTGGCCCATTGAGAGTACGGTGATGCTTTTCCCATTGTAACAATTGTCAATTACCCTGAAGAGTCCCTCAAGCATGCCTTGTAAGGTTTTGGGTTAAGGTTAAACTTTTGAGGTTACTGCTGAAAATGTACATTGCGCAAAACACAATGTATTTTATGGAGGGTTATGCTGCAGATGATCTGGATTGAAACAAACACCTATGTAGCGAATGTGGCAATAGACGATTAATTGATATTTTACATCTTGGTGTATGTCCCCACCACCGGATATACTAGGTATATACTTACAGTGGTGTCTTTGAAGTGAATTTAAAATTTCCACACAACGCGATACTGAACAACGTAGTCATCCATGATATCTTCAGCTGATTGTTCAAATGTGTGTGTTATTTCTCCCTCATTTCAGTTCCCATGGGCTTGGTACTAGAAGTGTTATCCTCCACCTCCATCAACGTGACATGGACCCCTCCTCCCAATGCTGAACGTCTCCCTCTCACCTATCATGTTGGCTACTCCTCAGAGTTTACTGCTGAGAGGTCTACTCCAACCACAAAACTGTCACTGGTCCTCACTGGTCTACATCCATTTGATGTGTATACAGTAACTGTTGAGGCAGAGAGTACAGGAGGAAGAGGAGGACCAACCAGGAAGGAAACTCGGACATTGAGTGGTGGTATGCTCTGTGAATGTGTAGTGATCTCTCCAGATAATATCAAGGCATATTGGGTTGAGTGTGTGAGCACACTGCATGGTGTTATCATGGTGCAGGTATCATCCAAAGGAAGTCTTTGCTCTGTGTCAGATCAATGTCAGTACATCTGGTCTTCTATGTACTCGAGCTCACACTTGAATGCTTTACCATTTTATTAGACACGAGGCATAACATTCTGAGATGTGTGGATGTGTGAGATGATATCACTTGTATGGCTTCCCCTACTGTCTAACCACTGTCCTATGAGGAATTTGATTTTTCCTTTTGGTAATGAGGGTGTATTGGGTGATTTACACAGGATATACTGGGAGAACACAGATATAATGTTTATGCTATAGCAATGGCCCAAGATTACTGTATTTTGTGTTTTCATTGAATTCTAATGAAATTCTTATGTTCACTGTATATCGGGGATATAGTTGTAAATGTACACTTTAGTTTAATTCACTTCAGAAACAACCTTCCATAACTCACATGCATGTAATCATGAGTTTTACTCTTGTTTGAAGTATGTATATTCTATTCACTGCAGTGAAATTTTTCCACACATTGTACAATCACGACGCTAATAGATTCCTGGTCAGAAATGTCAAAATTTATACTGTGTTTCTATAATAATTATAATAGGCCAAATTTGTATGGGTTGATAGTTTCTATAATTACATTTGCAAGGCTTATAGTCCCCTACAATGTATACTTTCATATTTAGTTGTCGACATTATTATAATGCTATTTTATTAATGTTTATATCATCCATGACGGTTCATATCACCTCCTGCAGTACCTTCAGTAGCTCCCCGCAGTCTTACCACTGTTGAAGTGAGATCAAGAAGTGCTCTTCTCCAGTGGTTCATGCCACCAAGGAATGGTAGAAATGGGATCATCATCCAGTACAGAGTGGACTTGTCCATACTCAAACAATCTGAGTATAGTAATGTGAGGAACATCACAGTACCTGTTGAGGATCCATCATTTGATGGACCATCCACCATAACCCACAATGTGACTGATCTAACTCCATTCAATACATACTCCTTCCGAGTGGCAGCGGTCACTGATGCTGGAATTGGACCATTTAATAGGGTCTATAAGGGCTTTGCCACTAAACCAGATTGTGAGTGCATATCATAGATATGACTATATCATATCTGCAAAAATGTGAAACTGAACAATAAAATTGCTTCAACTTATCCCTCCAGTCCCTGGTCCAGTGTCACACTTGTCCTATCAGATAACGTCAGACACTTCAGCAAAGATAATGTGGAGTGAACCAGAGGAACCAAATGGAGTCATTACCGGATATGATGTAACGTTTGGTGATTATGGGGACTACAGTGGGCATACAATGGAGTCATTTGGAAGTACCATAAAAGAGCGTAGCCTAATGGACCTGTGTAAGTGTGTAAGGATGTAATAATGAATGTTTGGTACATCCATTATTTCACCACCACTCCATCCTCACAGTACCAGAGACTCCAATAAATGTGACTGTACAGGCTAAAAACATGGTTGGACTTGGAAAACCCAACAGTATCACTCTCTTCACTAAGGAAGGAGGTTTGTATGCGTTCATACTGTACTGTATGTATGTACATATGTACGTTCATACTGTACTGTACGTATGTATGTATGTACATATGTACGTTCATACTGTACTGTACGTATGTATGTATGTATATGTAATTTCAAAAATCAATCGAGGTGGCTTTGTGAAAACTAGAGAACACATCTTTCAATAGGCATTCTCTTATCCACTAAACAATCCTCCTTCTTTAGGTTCTTGTATACATAGTTCATGAAACATGAGATTCTTTAGTACATCAACAACATCAATCAAGTGATTTGAGTGTGGAGGCAATAGCCATATGCATTTTTTAACTTGAATTTTAAATTTATGTTTCAATAGTATGATATCTATATTATACAGTTCCTACGGTAGCACCAAAGAATGTCACTGTTGTCAGGATCAACAGTACTGCAATATCTGTTTCCTGGAATCCACTGACTCTACAAGAAGCAAGAGGATGGCCAGTCTACATGGTGTATTTGCAGGGCAACTCCCAACGAACAGCTTGTGAACTCCGATCAGTCAATACAAGTCATTCCAGTGTTATCATTGGCAACCTGGATCCCACCTCCTACTACTCAATTGTTGTACAGGTCAGCACTGCAGCTGGTACAAGTGAGGAACTCAGGAGTCTACCTGGTGAGTTTCACCTATGCTTCTAGTTATCCTTCTTCACACATGCACATACACAAGTATACTCTTGTTTACATGAACATACTACACACATACACATGTGTGCACATACACATGTATGCACATACACATGTATGCTCATGCACACACACACACACACACACACACACACACACACACACACACACACACACACACACACACACACACACACACACACACACACACACACACACACACACACACACACACACACACACACACACACACACACACAAACACACACACCACTCTCAACTGCTCATTCATGGCTATTTCCTCCTGAAATTTATACTTTTCCTAGTCATCCTGGAGAAAA
Organism: Chondrilla cf. caribensis; assembly: GCA_964020155.1. Classification (NCBI taxonomy): domain Eukaryota; kingdom Metazoa; phylum Porifera; class Demospongiae; order Chondrillida; family Chondrillidae; genus Chondrilla; species Chondrilla cf. caribensis. Next base: position 1,490,356 of record OZ026551.1, on the reverse strand, counting down.
TTGGGTTGGATGCTGATTCAGATGCTTCCAATGATGGCTTATCGGCTGGACTGTTCATTGCTGGACTGTTTTCTGGTGCAATAGCTGTGCTATTGGTAGAGGGAATTATCTGTGGAGTTAGGAAGATATCAAAGATGTCTCAAAATAAGTGAGTCATAAAATATCAAATCCAATGAGGAATTTGATCATGAATAGAACACCATCTGCTTGTGGTATGAATAGTATGGCCTATCTGATTATAGTGCTTTTATATTAATACCACAAAAATACAGTCGGTGGGTACAGCTTCTCTGGGAATGTGTGTGTGTGTGTGTGTGTGTGTGTGTTGTGTGTGTGTGTGTGTGTGTGTGTGTGTGTGTGTGTGTGTGTGTGTGTGTGTGTGTGTGTGTGTGTGTGTGTGTGTGTGTGTGTGTGTGTGTGTGTGTGTGTGTGTGTGTGTGTGTGTGTGTGTGTGTGTGTGTGTGTGTGTGTGTGTGTGTGTGTGTGTGTGAGGGTAGGTGCATGCGTGCGTGGGTGCATGGTATAATATTTATATATATGGCTGTGGGTGTACTGCATGCATTCATTTAATACATGTTTTGGTTTGCACTTGTGGGTAGGAGTTCATCAGTTCTCAGGGATTATTATATTATATTATATTAGTGTACTTAATAATAATATATTCTCTAGAGTATACTTCAACTATAATATTATAGATAATTTAAATCACTTTGAAATGTGAAACGGTATTCCTGTATGTTTATTTACTTGTCTTTGTTTCAACAATAACCATCTTTCTAGAAACACTAAAGGAACTTACACTGAGCCCACCAATATACAAATGACAGAATGTCCAGCTTACGAGACCATTGACAGAGAGGGGAAAAGTGCTGAAAAACTCTATGAAGAAATTGAGAGCAAATATACCAAGGGGAATTAAGAACCTAATAATAATTGGAGAACATGCTTTCATAGGCTAAGCAGTCATACAAAGAGTAGTCATTTAATATTATTATCAAGCTAAATTCATTGTACACTGCTTGAACAATGTTTATGTTATAAATAGTCCCTACTTATAATCACCCGACATCTTGATCATTATTCCAATGTGTACATCTTGATAATAATTCGAACTTGAAAAGACGACAGTGAAATTGATAACATTGACTAGTTGTGAACAAAGTTCAGAACCTCGCAAATAGATCTTGCATATCAAGATCTATGATATGACGTAGTTCAGTGACATCATCTAAAAATGTCTTCCAAAATGGACGTCATGATGGCCGACCATTTGGTGTCCCGAACGACGAATTGGCGAACCCTGCTCTTCGGCGATGGAAATCGAAAAATCGTTGTGCAA
>OZ026551.1:1449017-1484017 GCA_964020155.1 Chondrilla cf. caribensis | reverse complement strand
ACAGAACCACAGAACGATCAACAGGGTAAACCCCTGCTGCTTTGAAGCACCCAATTACATTTGACATGCTCATCCCCTTTTCCCAAGCTGGGCGAAAGACTTGCATGAAGTTACGCCTGGTGATGACCTTGCCAGGATTGTTGGCAATGAAACGAGAACATTGATTCATCCAGTGGTGCTTCAAAGATGAGAATGCACCATTATCCAATGGTTGCAAGATGTGCGTTGTATGTGGTGGCAGACAATAGATGACGATACCCTCCTTGGCGGCAATGTCAAGTGTGTGGACATCATAATGAGAGGTATGGCCATCCATCAAAAGCAAGAGAGGTCTTTTTGGTGGTGCATGGACAAGGAAATGGTGGACAAACCATTTATGAAATAGTTCTGAGTCCATCCATCCTGTATCTGACAGCCCATAGAAAGTGCCAGGTACCTCTCCGGTTGCCATTTCAGCCTGCAAGTGCTTGCGATCGAAAATAACCATTGGTGGTATAGTATAACCACTGGCACTAGCACAAGCTAGTACAGTGATTTGCGATTTATCACCTGTTGTGATAGCATAGGGATGTTGTCCAATCCTTGCAGCAACCTTAGGTGGTCTTGGGCTGAGTGGCATGCCAGTCTCGTCGCAGTTGAAAATCTGGCCTGGTCGTCCACCCAAGCGGTTTCCCTCAATGACTTTCTGCAACACATCAAAGTAGTGCTCAATGATGGCATGATTGTTGGCTACAGCTCTTGCATATGAGAGTGGTTCGGCACGTCTCAAAGAGATTTCAGGATGCCTCTTACAGAACTTGTCCCACCAGCCTTTGCTCAAATGAATATCCTTCTTATCATCATGCAAATGAACAATTCTCTCTGCAATTGTGAGGACCTCCCGCATCGACTTTGCATATCCGATTGATGCACAACCAATCAAAAATTCCACGAGTTTCTTCTCCTCTTGCTTTGTGAGATAGCACTTTGGTCCACTCTTTGTTGTTGTCTTGCTCACCTTACCAGCCACACGATCATGGAGGGTGGAACGAGGAACACCGTACTCTTCTGCTGCCCTACGAATTGTCAACTTGCCATTCTTTACTGCTTCATATGCCTTTTCAATGGATGTGATACCATATTCTCGGTAGATGTGGGGTCGTTTGGTGGTAAAAGGTACATATATTGCATCTGATAGACTAGAACTGGTTGCAGTACGATGTTGCAGAGATTTTTCTACACTTGGAATTCTTGCAGCCATATCTGAAGATATGATTAGCAAAACATTTAGTTACTCTGTTGTTTCATTGTTATGTGCTCATTCTGAAAATTATTATGTTTGTATCATTTATTTTGGCAATGTCTTGTATATAGACTATATATGCAATATAATATATACAGTGAAAACCAAGGTGGTTGCATGCATGTGATTAGCAAATTAATTATATTTCCAGGAGTGGTGCTCACCTTTTCATCAGAGTGAATGATAACAAGCAAATAAGCCAATAGTAACTTCTTCAGCGCAAAATCCGCATAAACGCACAATCTACGAACTTTCGAAGCGGTCGCAAATTCAAAAGGACGTGACAGACGTTAGCGGAAATTGTCCGAAAATGGAGGACCCCAGTGTCCCTTCACTATCACTGCGGTACTCAGCAAGCGAACATAGCCACCACACGAGCGCGTCGCTACGAGTTGACCATGAGTCCGTTGACTGAAATATACATTTAAAAAAAGATAATCCTTGAAGCGGAATAGAAGCGGAGGACTGTCCGAAGTTAGATGATATCCGTCCGAAAATGGAGGACCGCGAGCACGTAACATTTTTGTGACGTACGGCATAACACGAAAAGATGATTACACCAAAGATCGTGTTCCTTTTTACTTCTGTTTCATCTACAAGATTACCAGATTTGAGAGAAATCGCACGAGTGTCGGTAGCAAACGAGTGTCCGGAATTAGATGGTGTCCGGAAATAGATTCCGCACCCTACCATAATTATTGCAGTGATTCAATTTCTTCAGCTTCTGTATATACACTCTCAGCCAAGGTTGACACTGACATCACCATTGACGATATATATTATAGCTGAGTGGCATAGTGACCCACACCACGCGTACAGTCATTGGGGTGTAGTAAACAGTGATTTCCCATCAGATAACTGAATTCAGCTGCGCTTGTGGACTGCATGCTGCGAAAATTGCTGCTTCTAATAATTACCATTGCTTATTAGATCAATAACAACATGGATATTGAATTAATGACAACCATGAAAGCTTGTGCTTCTGAGGATACTGGACTGAATCATCTCGGGACAATGACTAGATAACCCGTTAGTTATGCAGCAGCCAGCAGCTACGTATGGTATAATCAGAATTTCTCCAGGACAAGTTCCGATTATTATTATGTCACTGGTTCCTTTATCCATAGACCCTAGATACCTATGGTTTATCCCATTATTATGTACCAGTAGCTGGTAGGAGAGAGTGGGTAGCTATGTCGTTTACACTGTTGAATTGATTCAAGCTGTACATCATGTAGGATCTATAGGCTAATATCATATCTAATCATAGTAGGCGATTTGCACACTCACACACTCTCCGCTATTCAGATATACCTTCTAGTTAGACTCATGTGACGTATAGTGAACTGGCTTCAACTCCTTTTCAACTTGGTCTCCACTTGCATATAGTGTATAGTAAGTGTTACAATGTTACTTAACACTTTGACAGCGATTTGACAATGTAAGACATGCGTGTACCATTACTCACAGTATTGAGGTTTGATTGATATGTTGTAAATTTATGGCATGACATGTCAATTTCTTCAATTTATTCAGCCTCTGTACACTCTCAGCCAAGGTTGGATGATGATACAAACTCCAACCTAGATGGGTCCACCATCACCATAACCCCATCCAGTACCTACAAGGTTTACTGCTACACTCCTGGTATCCACAAGGACTGGTACAAGATAAATGGGGGGAGTGCTTCTTTTATATCGAAGGATCCGGTACCTGTTCCTGACCATGGTTATGCCAAAAGGTCTGCATCTGGTTCACTGGCTTTACATTTTGAGCCTTTTCAAACAAATGATATTGGAGAATACCAATGTAAATATAGATCAGTCGGACACCCCTCTCCCTTTACTACACTGACAATCTATTTAAGTGAGTACATATTATTTTCATGATTGCTTTGATGCATATGTATACAAAAAAAAATCCCTTGAAATCCTTCAAACAGCAAATGTACATAAATGTACGTTAGTTAAATGGGGTGACAAACTACATCTTACAACATTCAGAGAAACTGAATCCGTCTTTTAGCAATAGTGCATTGGTCTGTGATTTGAAGTTTACCAATAACAAATATCTATAATTTATTCATACATTGTTTATATATCACTGACAAAAGCTTTTTAATTATATTCCGTGATTATTGTCAATTCTCATTTGGTTAAATCACTACAGTGTGTGTACAGTGCACAAATACACTATTTTTTGCAAATCAGTAATCCTTCATGTATGTACTAGACAAATCAATAATCTTCTATGTATGTAGGCAACTTGAGATTTCCTGTTTATTGGGTTGAACCATATATTATACTGTACAGTGAAGGGGGCGGTTTGAATGTGTAGTACAAAAGAGATCTCTTGTGTGGCCTGTCACATAATAAATGACATTCAGACATCTGTACACATATTGTACATTCTTTGGTATTGTAACTTTTGTTGAAGCCAGCATTGTCATAATGATGGATAGTATAGTATGCCATATAAGATATGTATTTGTTGTATAATGAGAAACCCTATGTATATCTTTGTCATTGTATTTATGCAGCTACTCCAACACCTACTCCACTACCAACTCCAATGCCTCCCTCCAAGGTCCAAGGTGTCACTGTTAGTAGAACCGTACAAAGTTCATCTCCAGCTTTGAGTGTGTCATGGAGTGCAGTCAGTGGAAGTGGTATCACCTACACTGTATGTTACAGTACAACTAGTGGAACACAGTCTGATCCACCATCTGGTGCTGACTGTGATACTAGTGGAATCACTGGTACATCTACCACACTGGGTCCACTTAGTAGAGGAACCACCAACTACATCTGGGTAGCTGCTGTGTCAACAGGTGGATGATATATTATATATATATGATATATGTATATCATTGACAACAGCTATTTAATTGCATTCTGTGATTATTGTCAACTCAACTCATACTTTATGCAAACTCATTTGGTTAAATTGCTACAGCGTGTGCACAGTGCACAATTACACAACATTTTACATATCAATAATCCTTTATGTATGCAGGCAAATTGAGATTTCCTGTTTAATGGGTTGAACTATAGGGGGGAGGTTTGAATATGAACAAAAGAGATTTCTTGTGTGGCCTGTCACATAATAAATGACAATTTCAGACATCTGTACACATATTGTACATTCTTTGGTATTGTAACTTTTGTTGAAGCCAGCCAATCTTTGTCATAATGATGCATAGTATATGCCATATGAGATATGTATTTGTTGTATAGGGTATAGGTTATTATTTTTTTTGCTTGGTGAGAAACCCCATATCTTTGTCATTGTATGCATGCAGCTACTCCATCATCTACCCCAACATCTACCCCAACATCTACTCCAAGTACACCTGCTCCAATGCCTCCCTCCAAGGTCCAAGGTGTCACTGTTAGTAAAACTGGACAAGGTTCATCTCCAGCTTTGAGAGTGTCATGGAGTGCAGTCAGTGGAAGTGGTATCACCTACACTGTATGTTACAGTACAACTGATGGAACACAGTCTGATCCACCATCTGGTGCTAACTGTGGTTCTAGTGGAATCACTGACACAGCTACCACACTGGGTCCACTTAGTAGAGAAACTACCTACTACATCTGGGTAGCTGCTGTGTCATCAGGTGGACGAGGACCATACAGTGATAGAAGACAAGAGAGAACTTACCAAGGTGAGTATTCTCAGGGTAACTACTTGGTACATCTAGCATATACTGTAAATATTTGTTAATCTGCCCCGATTAATCCGCCAAACTGTTTATTCATTTTCAGCAATAGAAGGATTCTGCACAATTATATATAATTACAATTTGAAGCAATTTGATTATTTCAGAGGATATGATAAACTCTATACCTATCAGCTATGATAGTTCCAATAAATTTATACACATGTAAAAATTATATTTTAATTTACTTCACATAACCACAACAGCGAATTTACATTATAACCTATATTGCACGAGAAGATGATCAATTTCAAATTCCAAAATTCCGAGAATTCAATTAGAAATTGTACTAGAATTTGTATGTATGAACTTTGCTGAAAGTAATATTCTCAGCAAAGGTTCTTTTCAACCTGAAAAGACACCCAAGTAATTGGAATGTGGGGGTGACAGCCCTTTGAGTTTTTAACCCGATTACTTGTTTTGGTTTCAATCAACATAAGGTTTATAATATGTTATTTCCTCCAGTATACACTGGGAGGCTTACTATGTGGATGTTTTATGTTCAGTTCCTTCACAGGTTGGTCCTCCTGTTCTCGTCAAAGCAGCAAGCTCAGGTAGACCAGCTCTCAGAGTGACCTGGACTGCTCCTTCTAGTGAACGTACCATCACTAAATACCGAGTACAGTACAGAAGCGGTAGGACTAGTTGGAATACATACATAAAGGATGTGACATCACCACCCACCACCCTGGAGAGGCTTTCTGCTGGTACTAGTTATCAAGTTCGAGTGAGAGCTGTTTCTGATGTTGGAGCTGGTCCATACAGTCAAATAAGTACAAAGACCACATGTCGCGGTATGAATTTCATTGGAATAATTTACATACTATGATATAGGGCCATAAATCCAGACCCCTGGCACCTGAACTGGATCATTACCTGTTCTTCTTTCTGTTGAGAATATCATGCCACAGGTTGTGAATTATTGTGTTGATATTCCCCCTCTTCCTGTTAGTTCCAGAACAAGTGACTGGAGTTGGGTTTACATTGAATAACACTAACAATGTTCTAACACTGACAATCACCTGGGACATGCCATCCAGTGAACAGCCCATCACATACTATTTTGTGAGATTAGACGAGACCCAGCAAATTAAGGTTGTTGGGGTTACTACTCTGACAATAACTGGTACTCCGGGAAAAACGTATACTTTTAGTGTCATTGCAGTGTCTGCTGTTGGGTCTGGTGCATGGAGTGAAAGTGTAAATGCTCAACGTAAGTATATTCAAAAGTCATTTTCACTTCTAACCATGCACATTCGTAGACAGTGTACAGTAATGATTAAAAGTACTTTACTATGTATGTTACTTGCGCATTAAGCGCTTGTCATCCGCTTGTACTTGTACACTACACCCGAGGTTGCAGAAGTACACACCAATGAGAGAGGAACATAATTTACACTAGTTTACACAATTGTAAAATGCCAAGGGCATGTTTCAACAAATAAATAGCAGAAAGTCTTGAATTACTTGCTGGTCCCATTTTTCAATGGAACGTCTTCATTTTTTTAATGCTTAACTGCCAAAGGAAGCCTCCTTGTAGCCTTTTCCATAAATATGAACCTAAGGCTTCAGTGATAGTTGAAGCATTTCAAAAGCCACAATGATCTGTATACTGCCTTTTGGGAGCTACCCTTATTGGCACAATATATGGCCACCATTTTTGTGATCACTACAATCCTGACCCTAGTAGGCATGTTTAAGATAGTGGAAACTATATTATAGGGAAAAGTGGCCCTATTAATTAGCATATACAGAAATTGACATTGCATCATCAAAATACACCTTAGTCAGGAAAGGCATCTATAACCTACTGTGACTGTATCCAATGGCATAAATATGTGAGTATATGTACATCTTGACAATACACTGGACTGAATGCCTAGTATAGTAGCCTCCTGGCTAAAGGCTCCCCTAGGTTGAAATAAGCTTACCTAACTGGAACTGTATAGCACTTGTAAACATATTATGATGCATTTGCATTACACATATATTATTTCATAATACGTGCCACCGGCCTTTATACTAAGTATATTCATCATTTCTCTTTAATTAGCTCCATCTCGGCCTGCTATTAATATCACCGCACCCTCCACAACCACCCTCACTGTGAGATGGGATGATGAGGGATTTAACTACAGACTACATGTACAGAAGAAGGGATCTACAGAGATCAACACATTTGGACCTGTTACTCCACCCTACAACATCACTGGACTGGAATCAAACACAGAATACACTGTGGTTGTTGAGGCTTACAACCCACTCGGGAGTGCCAACAGGAGTGTAGTGGGGTACACTCTACCAGAAGGTGAGGGTAATCTTTTATCAGAACACTTCCTGTTATTAGTTATGTCCCTTTCAAACAGGATGACAGCTAATTGCTGAGGCCATGTATTAGCTAGTTAGTATAGCTAACCTGTATACGTATCCCATGCCATACTGAAGTTCCAGCTCAGTATTGTAGCCTAGAGTTGTAGCAATTGGTGATTAATGAATCTTCAAGATTCACTCAAACATCCTCTGTAAGGCAAGGATCTAGAGGCCCTGGGTTTTTCTTGGCAGTCTTCAGGTTTATGATGATTATTGCCAAAAAAGTATCACAAATAGAGCACGCCCATCATTAGTTCCATCTTTGGTTGGCCTATACTACAGATTATTGTGATGGAAACAAACACCATTGTAGTGAATGTACTAATATACAATTAATTAATTGTACGTCAAGGTGTATATGCTCATATACACCAGGTATACTAGGTACGTATATACTCACAGTGGTGTCTTTGAATGAAATGCAAATGTGCACATGCAACTATATACAAAAGGACATAGAAATCCATAAAATCTTGAGCTGATTGTTCAAGTGTGTGCAGGTGTTATCAACTGTTGTTAAACGTGAAACTGAACAATATAATGGATACTCATTGTCCTTTTACATTTCTCTTCAGTTCCTGGTCCAGTGCATAGCTTGTCCCATCACATACTATCACACACTTCAGCAAAGATAATGTGGAGTGAACCGGAAGAACCAAATGGAGTCATTACCGGATATGATGTAACGTTTGGTGATTATGGGGACTACAGGGGACATACAATGGAGTCAGTTACAAGTACCATGAAAGAGCTTATGGACCTGTGTAAGTAGCTATGATTGTATGGATGTTTGGTTTATCCATCATTTCACCACCACTCCATCCTCACAGCACCAGAGACTCCAATAAATGTAACTGTACAGGCTAAAAACAAGGCTGGACTTGGAAAACCCAACAGTATCACACTCTTCACTAAGGAAGGAGGTTTGTATACAATCATACTGTATGTACATGTACTTCCAAGAATGATTAAGTTGATTTTCACATAACTGGTGTTTCAGAACAAATCTTTCAAGAAGACACGTCACAGTCTCATATCCACTAAACAGTCTTTTATCTAAGAACAGTTTATGAAAAATATGGTTGTTTAGTCCATTAACAGAGTCAGTGTGATTCTGTATGTAAACTACATGTATACCTGGTGTCAATGGAGCCTGTTGCATGAAAACCAAGCACATGTCAGTATATGTACTGTGTATTATATACATGTTACATGTGTATAATATGTTGATATATACTTACCCTTTCATCTGCCTTATTTCTGTGCTTGTATTAATGTGCGTACGTATTTATAACTTAGATATTATGCCTAGTACATGCACACTGCACAAAATCCCCACTTCTTTCCTATGCAAATTGTGGTGGATGAATAATGCATGAATTCGCTATATCCTGATTTTTAGGGGCTGCCACTGGCAGGCCTACTACGTACGTATATTTACCTGCGTGTGACCACACCAGTGAATTTTAAAATGTCATAATATTATAATATGTATGTCACCAGAAGGAGCACTTTGGAACACTTAATTTTAAATTAGTTTAGAATTGTAATTGAACTGGATTCAAGCACAATGGCTTTGCTGAACATAATTTCTTCAAATATGATTCTTTTGAACGTGAAATCATGCCCAAGTAATTTTTGGATGTGGGGGCGGTGGCCCTACAAGTTGTCAACTTCAATGACCACTATGTATTTCAATGATATTAAAACTTTACAGTGTTTATCTCTTTTATTACCCAGTTCCTACAGTAGCACCAAAGAATGTCACTGTTGTCAGGATCAACAGTACAGCAATATCTGTTTCCTGGAATCCACTGACTCTACAAGAAGCAAGAGGATGGCCAGTCTACATGGTGTACTTGTTGAGCAACTCTCAGCGTACTGCTTGTGACTTCCGATCAGTTGATACGAGTGATTCTAATGTTGTCATTGGCAACCTGGATCCCACCTCCTACTACTCAATTGTTGTACAGGTCAGCACTGCAGCTGGTACAAGTGAGGAACTCAGGAGTCTACCTGGTGAGTATTTAACTCTGCCTTTTTGGATTCTTTATTAAACAGATACAAATACACAACCATCCCCCTACACATGCGTGCATGCACACACAAGCACATGCACACCCATCCCACACATGCACACACACATACACACACACCCATCCCACACATGCACACACACATACACACACATCAGTATATAGACATAGATTATGTATAAATTATGAATATTTATCTAGCTATGTATATATGTATATCACTATGTATAAGCAACATGCAGTATATACTCTATGCAGTTTATCTATGACTATATTCCTTCAATCATTCTCCTTTTTCTTTGGGTTTAACTGATTAGTGGAAAACAAGGTCAAACCTGCTAACTGGCAGAGCTGCACACTAGTATGGATGATGGACACTGTACACACTGGTGTGTGACTGGGTAGCCAGCTGTGTACACCCATCCTCCTTGCATGCCGTTATGATTAAACCCACAGAACTGATACATACATACAACTGTACACTTTAGGACATAAATATATCCTTATCACGTAAATACACAACAGCTATAAATTATGATGTTATAATTAATTTGTAGAAATAGTTATTTTTTTAACCTTAGACCCATAGTCTTTATCACAATGAAGTTACAGTAACTGTGAAATTATCTACTTTTCCTAGTCATCCTTGTTAATGATATCAAGAATAATGGGTTGGATTCAGATGCCTCCAATGATGGCTTATCAGCTGGACTGTTCATTGCTGGACTGTTTTCTGGTGTAATAGCCTTGCTATTGGTAGAGGGAATTATCTGTGGAGTGTGTAAGATATCGAAGATGTCTAAAAATAAGTGAGTCATCACATTTTACATATACATACGTATACAGTAGACTCTCCATCCAAGGGACGGGCTGGGACATCAGTATTTGTCCCTTGGATAGAGGTGTCCTTAACTCGGAAAGTTTCACCATAACATCACCACGATTATGGATTTCACATAATTGTAATCAACAACATCACAATAATTAAGGATACAATGTTATAATAAAATACTAATGTTATAACAGGTAAAACTATTTTGAAAAAACTGTGTCACGTCAAACAGGCCTAAAATATGATCGAATGTCACTCTGCTTTCCAGGTAAGGCTACCAATGCAAGACTGTCAATACAAGAATGCACTTTACTTGACTCATGCACCAAACCATGATATTCAAGAAACATCTTAACATCCTCAAGTGAATCAATGGCTGCTCGAATATTCATCAATTTTGGTGGAGGTAGGGGTACTTCTTCATCATCTTCATCATTGTCTTCATCGTCATCATCACCGTTCCTGTGAGTATCGATAGATTCCAGAAAATCTGTGTCCCATGTTTCGCTATCAAAATCAGCACATGTTGAAAGGCTGTTCTCCCCACTGATGTACTCTTCAATTGAACAAGACTCACTCCTGGGCATTGACTGTGCTACTAGTTCCTGCAATTGGGCATCCACATCTGCGAATGGGTCAACGCCATCCTCATTGATGCTCACTGGATTTAGGTCCTCGTCTAACACTCCAGCTCTTCGGAAACATTTCTGGATGGTCTCCTCTTTTACTTCATCCCAAGCCTTACCTATCCACCGTATGGCTGATAGCACATCCACCGACTTTGCCACTTCAGTTGCATTGGTACATTCTTCAATCTTTGAGAGTACGTATCTGAGAAAGTACTTGCGGTAATGTACCTTTGTGTTCTGGATGATTCCTAAATCTAGTGGCTGTACTTCAGATGTAGTGTTGGGTGGCAGGTAAACTAATTTGATGTTGCTAAATTTGTTCTGTGCATCCCTTGGATGGCAGCCTGCATTGTCAACAAGGAGTAAAATGGAACGACCTTTGGCTCTTAACTTTCGATTCCAAGATGTCAAGATGGTATTAAAAATATCTGCCGTCATCCAGGCCTTACTTTGGCTAAAATATGTAACCGGAAGGCTACTCTTATCCATACCTCTAAAGCACCTTGGGTTGTTGGACTTCCAAATGACAATTGGTTTCTCCTTTCCCCCAGCAGCATTGGCAATCAAAGCTATGGTAAACCTTTGCTTCGATTGTTTTCCACCCTTGCACTTCTTGCCACGTTGCCCAAAACCATTGTCGGGAAGGGCCTTCCAGAAGCATCCTGTTTCGTCCAAATTGTAGATGTCCTCCTTGTTATAGCCAGCTGTGATGACAGGCAGCCTTTCCTTCCACGCTGCTACGGTTTCACTGCTTACATCTCCAGACTCACCAACAACCGATTTACTTTTAATGTTGTAACGCTTCTTCCATTTATCCAACCAACCATCTGAAGCACTGAATCCTTCCTTCTTCAGCTTAACTGCAATCTCCTTAGCTTTTTCACTGAGTTGTGGTCCATTGGGATAAATGTTTTTGGAAGTTGCAAGAAGATACCACTCGTAGAGAGACTCATTCACCTCGGAAAATTCGGACTTTCGAGCCCTCTTTCTTGTCAACTGAAGAGTATCTGATCTGTTCGCTTCATATAAGGTCAAAATGTCATCCTTTGCTTTCAAGATGCCAGAAATCTGCGTTTTCCCACAAGAAAAGCACTCGGCTAATTCCCTCAGTGTCATCTTAGGATTTGTGTCAGACTTGCGGATAACTTCCACTTTCTCCTTCAGTGTCAGATGTTTTCTTTCTTTACGCTGCGAGCTCGAGGTTGCAGTAGCCATTTCGTTGAAATTGTCACCTTAGCATCCCTACTGACACCTTTTATTATTGTTGTAATGGATACAAACTTTTCTTTCACGTGACAGTTACAATTGGGTCCGTTTGGGCTGCTTATGTTACAATTGAGTCCGCCGATATTACGTCACGTCCGCACTTTAGATATCTTCGTACCTGCGGGCATAGATACTCTATACTACGCAGGTCAGTTGTATACTCGCGCGCGATATTGTGCCAGACATGGCTGCCAAAAGCAGAGTGCTGTTGGATTTTTTTGTCATCAATTCGCATGTTAGAGGTTACCATATTTACAAAGATATTTGGAGTCCTTCTAAAGACGAAGTTCTGCAACTACAACGAGAACCGTCAAATCCAGAGGACAAGTTTGCAGTTACTATTTGTCTAGACGGACAGGTAGTTGGCCGGGTTCCCGCGGAGCTCGCTCGAACCTTTTCCCTGTTTCTAGCCCGGGAATGTAACAGCATAACAGCTACCATAACTGGTGCTCGGATTAACCGCGGAATAGGCCTGGGTTTGGAGATACCCTGTTTTTACAAACTTAACGGCCCGAAGGTTTATGTGGATCGTGTAAAGAAACTTTTAGGCAATTCAGACTGATATACTTGTATTTTGTTATAGATATGTCACATTGATATTGATTTGCTATACCATGTGTCCGTTCATAGAGAGACATTTAGTACGTATGTTCGTAGTTGGGGAATATCTAACGTTCGTTGGACGGAATACAGAGAGTCCGCTATTGGGAGATTGCTAATGTATAACTAGCATAGGAAGGTTATCCCGTGACCGAACGTTGGACGCTGTAAAGCGACTGGTCGTTCCTCGGAGAGTCCGTTAATGGAGAGTTCACTGTATCACATCCAATGACGTATTATATTTTAACAAAAGACAACCTGTGTGTGACATGAATGGTATGGCCTATCGGGTTATGGTGCTTTCATAACACAAATATTTAATTTATTCCTGCAGCCATCTATATTTTTGATTATAGACTTTATAGGGATTCCAAACAATATTTTGTTTGTTTATTCCCTTCTCTGTTTTTCAACAATACTCATCATTCTAGAAACACCAAAGGAGCTCACACTGTGCCCACCAATATACAAATGACAGAATGTCCTGCTTACGAGACCATTGACAGAGAGGGAAAAGGTGCTGAAAGACTCTATGAAGACATTTAGAGCAGATATACTAAGGGGAATTGAAAAACCTGATCATAGAACATGTTTTCATAGGTTAAGTAAGCATACAAATAGTACTTAGTTAAAGTGTATTATGCTAAAAATTAATCATCATACAGTGCAGCTTTTTGGACAAGATGTATTTCACTTTGTCCAACTTGGTAATCGTCATTAATTATTAATGCCCACGTGGGATAGCTGGATTAAAATATAGCTGATAATTAGAAAATTGAACACGTGAAAGAAAAAGCACTCGCGCGTGACTCTAGGTGCAATTGGTCGAAAATGGCCGTCATTTGTTGCGAATCTGACTTTTGAAATTTTCTTCATTTCTTTCTTGGAACTCTCTATTATAAAGTTGTAGGATATGTAGACTGCTATATTTGTTGATCTTAAGTGTGTAAGACTTTCGCGGCAGATTATGTTGTCGTTTACAGGACAAATACTTCAATTTGTAGTCTTGGTTAAAAGAACAACCGATTGCAAACAACTGTTATGAGTTCAGGAGCAGTACCATCTAAGTTACACTGCATGTGTGCGTGTGTGTCTATGTTTGTTTATGTGTGTGTGGTGTGTACATATGTGTATGTGTATTGTATATGTCTGTTTGTACGTGTCTTTGAGTGTGTGTGTGTATGTGTGTGCATGTGCGTGTATAACATATGTCAGTCTGTACATGCATCTGTGTGTGCATACGTACATGCTCACTTGTTCAAGTAACATCACTGCTGAATGTGTGGGGATTGTCATGTAGATGAGGGTTTTAAAGTACTTCACTGCCATATTTGTTATTGTGAATTCACACCATGTTTGTAGTAATGTTCACTCAATATCGGTGTGTTCATGACATCCCATAATTGTATGCATGTGTATGCATTTACACGTTATACAGTCTGCTTAGTAAGTGGTCTTGCATAACCAGACCCTGCAAGAGAGGTGGCAGCCATTGTGAAAAGGGAGGGGCCAGAGTGAGAATCTGGCCATACAGTAAGTGCCTTCAAGGTTAGTACACACTCCTGGTTAGTCCACTCCTGGCTCAGTACACACTCCTGTTGCTACACCTCTTAGTTAGTACACACTCCTGGTTATTACACACTCCTGTTGGTACAACTCTCTGTTAGTACACACTCCTGGTTAGCACACACTCCTGGTTAGCACACACTCCTGGTTAGTACACACTCCTGGTTAGTATACTCTTCCTGTTAGTAGACACTCTTGCTTAAATATCATAATTAATTAGTTGCAATTACCTTAGGCTGAGGTTCCATCCTAGCATTCAACAGGTGGGTGGGGTTATTTGTGGACAGTTGAACATGTGAAAAATGCTTGTCACACATGTACAAACAGAGAGAGATGTATATGATTTCGTGTGTGTGTGCGTAATAGTTGAGATCATGACAAACGGCCTCATTTGGTGATAAAAATAAACGTTCATCTAAATATGTACAGACATGACATCAAGTTAGGTGTGTGCCAGTTGTAATGTCTAGCTGTGGGGAATGCATGATTGTGTGTAGATCTCAGACTTTCACCTTAAAATTTATCAAACCCGGGTCCGGAATGAGTTTGTGACGTTATTTTTTGTAGATATGTACATGTATATTTGTGTGAAGTTTATTTAGATGTATGTATGAGATTTAGTTGGTTCGTATGAACAATCTTCAAATTGAGAAATCTTGAAATTCTGAAGCATCTCGTGGTCTAATTTACTGCAAGGTCAGAGACATGGTTCTGTCTTTCTGTACTGTACCACCACATTTGGTCATCACATTGAATTCCCACTGGTGGTCATGTTATCACATTCAATTCTCACAGATGGTCACATTTAAGTAGTTTATTTTATCTGTGTTTGTCCTATTCAAATGTGTAATATGTTTGTATTGTAAGGACTGTTTGTTGTTTTGTGTTGGAGTACTGCATTTGAAGGTCTTCCACTGTTCCATAATTGTAATGAAATTATGCACTAAGGTCATGACAATCCATTAGGAGGATGGTTGTACAGTGTATAGTGTGTGAAGATATGAAGAACTGAAGAACTGTATGCACAGCAGGCTACCTAGTGTTACATTAGTGTGTATCAACATTTCAACATGTGTACAGGCTTCCAACCATACTAGTGTGCAAATCTGCCAGTTAGCAGGTTTTAACAGGACCTAATTTTCACTAATTGCTATTATCCAATAAGTACTTGAACCCAAAACAAGGGAGGGAGGGAATAGTTGTTGATGTGCAGTTGATAGTGGTGTGTGTGTGTGTGTGTGTGTGTGTGTGTGTGTGTGTGTGTGTGTGTGTGTGTGTGTGTGTGTGTGTGTGTGTGTGCGTGCACATGTGCATGCTTCTTTATACATGTAAGGTGTACTTATGTACATTACTTGACCCATACACCCAATCTTGTCACTAAGGACACATCTTCCTTCTAAACTTACTTGCAATGGTCTACGTTATGATCCTTGCGGTCAGGGAATCCTTGTGTGAGATCTTCAAATACCAAGAACACCCTATTCATTGTAGAATTCTTCCACTGGGATGAACTAGGCAGCATTGGTGAATTGTCAACAGCTACCACATGATGCATATGGGAACTAGAAGGTTGTCAAATCATCCATGAATAACATGTTTTGTGTGTTTGTTCCACATGGTCCATAAATGTGTGACTCCTAAGACCTTCGTGAGATGTAGCTCATTTGCACTCAGTTGAAGTTGAGTGGTAAGTCCTCTCTTGCAGAGCAAGACTTTACTGTAACACTTCCCTGAGTGATTTGACCACAGAGGAATGCCGCTATTTGCTATTAGAAACTTTGGAACTCGATTGACACCCATGAATGCTCCGGTGTCAAGTGACAAATTAACTTTACCCAGTTACCCTTTAAATCTTAAAAGACACACGTGATCCCTATGTATATATACAGTAGACAGGTTGTTCCCGCTCCAATTTTTGGTACAAACCGCGCGGCAACACCATAGACCTTCAAAAGAACGAATAATAGACACCAGATAATTTTTAGAAGAGAGTTCTTGGACACCAGAATGAGGCAGAAGAGTACGTTTTTCTCGATGACACTTTTTGTACTTGTTTTGACGGGTAAGTCCTCGATCTCTCGCCGAGAGTCTACTGTAATACGGTCTTGGGTGGTACTTTCATTGTCGCATCAATCTGTTCACATGGTCTAAAATGTTTCCTGATCATCATTTTAAGGTCATATTACATATTAGGTAACACAATTTGGGAGCGTTTTCGTGGTCTCTCACAATCCATTTCAACGACAGTGAATAGGGGATCTATTAACGGTGCACGAGGTTCGGAAAGTTACCTGCAAAGTCAACGAATCATTCCCTTCCGGGTTATTAGCACCAGTAGTAAGTACTAAATTTTAAGGAATCTTCTGTAATCGGAAGAAATCGATCACCCTCGATGTTGTTAAGCTTAAACTGAAGATGTTGCATATTGTGACTAGTTCTAGCTATCAAACAGTACGTTTTGTTTTCCATTCCGTTTTAGGCGCCAAGTTTGACATTTTGTCGTTTTTTTTTGCGATTATTTCATTTCTTCAGCCTCTATACGCTCTCGGCCAAGGTTGACACTTACGTGCATTGGCGATATGTGTAGCAGAGTCGCATAGTGACCCACGCCACACGTATAGTCATTGAGGTGTAGTAAGCAGTAATTTCCCGCCAGATAACTGATTTCAGCTGCGCTCTCGGACTGCATGCTGTGAAAGTTGCTGCTTCTAATAATTACCATTGCTTAATAAATCAATAACAACATGGATATTGAATGACAACCGAGCAAGCCCGTGCTTCTAATGATACTAGACTGAATAATCATCACGAGACGACATAAACCTGTTAGTTATGCAGCAGCCATGTATGGTAATTAGAATTTCTCCAGGACAAGTTCCGATTATTATTATGTCTCTGGTTCCTTTCTCCATAGACCCTAGATACCTATGGTCTATCCCATTATTATGTACCGGTAGCTGGTACGAATAAGAGGGGTAGCTACGTTGTTTACACTGTTGAATTGATTCAAGCCGTACATCGTATATGTTCTACAGGTTGAGGTGTAGTAAGCAGTAATTTCCCGCCAGATAACTGATTTCAGCTGCGCTCTCGGACTGCATGCTGTGAAAGTTGCTGCTTCTAATAATTACCATTGCTTAATAAATCAATAACAACATGGATATTGAATGACAACCGTGCAAGCCCGTGCTTCTAATGATACTAGACTGAATAATTGTCACGAGACAACATAAATCCGTTAGTTATGCAGCAGCCACATATGGTAATCCGAATTTCTCCAGGACAAGTTCTGATTATTATTATATATGTCTCTGGTTCCTTTATCCATAGACCATAGATACCTATGGTTTATCCCATTATTATGTACCAATAGCTGGTAGGAGAGAGTGGGTAGCTGCATCGTTTACACTGTTGAATTGATTCAAGCCGTACATCATGTAGGATCTATAGGCTAATATCGTATCTATAGTCATGGTAGGCAATTTGTGCACACTTAGTGTAGTCGCACCCTCTGCTATTCAGATATACCTTCTATTTAGACTCCTATGTCATGTGGCGTATAGTGAACTGGCTTCAACTCCTTTTCGACTTGGTGGTTAACACTGTCTATACGTAGCGTATAGAAAGCGTTGACACTTTGATCCTACACCAGCAATTTGACACTGTATAAAACATGCATATACCATTACTCCCAATATTGAGGATTGATACGTTGTTTTAAATTTATGGCATGAGATGTTAATTTATCTTTCAATTTATTCAATTTCTTCAGCCTCTGTACACTCTTAGCCAAGGTTGGAGGATGCTACAAACTCCAACCTAGATGGGTCCACCATTACCATAACCCCATCCAGTACCTACAAGGTTTACTGCTACACTCCTAGTATCCATAGGGACTGGTACATGATCAATGGGGATAGGGCTACTTCTATAACGAAGGATCCGTCACCTGTTCCTAACCATGGTTATGCCAAAAGGTCTGCATCTGGCTCACTGGCTTTACATTTTGAGCCTTTTCGAACAAATGATATTGGAGAATATCAGTGTAAATATACATCAGTCGGACAATCCTCTGCCTTTACTACAAAGACAATCTATTTAAGTGAGTACATATTTTCATGATTGCTTTGATGCATATTATGTATACAAATAATACAATACAAATCCCTTGAAATCCTCCAAACAGCAAATGTACATAAATGTGCGCTAGTTAAATGGGGGTGACCAATTAAGTCCCTACATTTTACAACATTCAGAGAAACTGGTTAAACAATACGTTGTCTCATTGATGGCTTGCAGTGTCTACTAAATTGAATCCGTCTTTTAGCAATAGTGTATTGGTCTGTGATTTGAAGTTTACCAATAACCAATATCTATAATTTATTAATACATTGTTTACATATCACTGACAAAAGCTTTTTAATTATATTCCATGATTATTGTCAACTCATAATGTACGCAAACTCATTTGGTTAAATCGCTACAGTGTGTATACAGTGCACAATTGCACATTTTTTTGCAAATCAGTAATCCTTCGTGTATGTAGTCAAACTTGAGATTTCCTGTTTACTTTTTTTTTTTTTTTTTTTTTTTTTTTTTTACCCCTCATTACAACTTAAAATAACAAGCACTTACATCATATTCAACACAGACTAATTATAAAGATGGCTAATACAGTAATATTGCATGAAAGTTAATATGTATGCCATGTGAGGCCATCAGAGTAAATAACAAAGATTACATGATAAAACACACGACTAAGACAAATAGCACTCTAAAAGACAAACACTCGTAGCAGTTACTGGGTGGAGTTAAATTTGGGAAGCGGCACTGGAGATGTCATCCGGGATCATAATCCTGGTCTTGGAGGATCTTGAACCACGGAGGCCCATAATTCCCTGACGTAGGAGAGCAAAAGAGATTCTACATCTCAGCCAGGAGATTACATGGTGGTAAGGCAGACTCCTCTTCTCAGCAATCATTGCACAGAGGCGTTTGTAAAAAGTGCTGCATTCATGGGCCATACCCCCGGTGGTGGACAGAACAAGTGGCGTAAAAGCTGCTCTCTCGATTTCCCTCACACGCTGGGCATAGCTTCTCTTCTTTTCGTTCTCATGCATACGATACAGACTCGCAAGGGGTTTTTGGCGGTAGGATGATGCGTTTGGGTGGAAAACCCTAACGTCAAAAAATGCATCCTGATCCCTCCGCCAGAAACCTGTGGCCTTAATGTCGAGTCTTGCTTCGTCATCTCGGATAGCTGTAGCATGGTCGAGCTTCTCATCATGGAGTGGTTGCAAGCCAGGTTCAATCCTAGTGTTGGGACACACCTCGTGGAGCAGAGCAGCAGTTAGGTCTCTTATCTCGTTGTGTCGTAAAGAAGGGTAACCTCCCTTGTGACAGACAAAGGCATGATCCACGGTCAGAGACTGGCCGCAACCACATATTGCTGGAAGGTTCTGAATACTCCATCCATAACGTAGGCAAATGGCATCTCTGAAGTCACCCTTGTGTAGCATGAAACCATGATCATCAAGAGGGATAGCAGTTACCCAACTTGAAGCTCCTTTCTCCAAAGCACAATCAAGAAGCCTTGTTTGGTTTGTTGAAAGGTGTTGTCGGATTTCTTGTAGTTTTCTCTCATTTTCGGCAGACTTCAGGCACTTCACTTCAGATTTGCAACGAATTATGTCTTCCGTACTGAGAGGGGAGTTTGCATCTTGCTTAATTATCTTATCAGCAAGGGAGGAGGTAATCTTGACAGAAGCAGAGAAGGAGCAATCTGACTCAATGGGGTATCTGATGTCCATTCCTCCCAATCTTGCAGGCAGTGATAGTAAATCCCTTTCGAGGTCAGAGATTGAGGGACGTCCTGTGATGGCAGGAATGAGTTTGTTCCTGATGCAGTCCTCTAGGGGCTGCATCAAATCACTAATACCATTTATTTCCTGTTTACTGGGTTGAACTACTGTACAGTGAGGGGGGAGGTTTGAATGTGAAGAACAAAAGAGATTTCTCATGCATGTGGCCTATCACATAATGAATGAAATGCGGACATCTGTACACATATTGTACATTCTTTGGTATTGTAACTTTTGTTGAAGCCAGCTAATCTTTGTCATAATGATGGATAGTATATGCCATATAAGATATGTATTTGTTGTATAATGAGAAACCCTATGTATATCTTTGTCATTATATGTATGCAGCTACTCCAACACCTACTCCAACGTTAACACCTACTCCACTACCTACTCCAATGCCACCCCCCTTAGTCCAAGGTGTCACTGTTACTAGAACTGTACAAGGTTCATCTCCAGCTTTGAGTGTGTCATGGAGTGCAGTCAGTGGAAGTGGTATCACCTACACTGTATGTTACAGTACAACTAGTGGAACACAGTCTGATCCACCATCTGGTGCTAACTGTGATACTAGTGGAATCATTGGTGCATCTACCACACTGGGTTCACTTAGTATAGGAACCACCTACTACATCTGGGTGAGAGCTGTGTCATCAGGTGGACGCGGACCATACAGTGATAGAAGACAAGAGAGAACTTACCAAGGTAGGCGCTCTCGGGGTAACTACTTGATACACCTGGCACGTACAGTGAATATCTGTCAATCTGCCCCAGTCAATCTGCCAAACCGTTTTATCCACCATAGAACACAATGGGTGGCATTTACAGGAATAGAAAGATTCTGCACCATCATAGACAATTACAATTTGAAACAATTTAATCATTTTAGAGGATAGTATGATAAACTATATTCCTATCAGCTATGGTAGTTCCAATAAATATTATATACATGACATTGTAGAAAATTGTTTGAATTTACTTGACATAACCACTACAGTGAATTTAAATTATAACCTATAATGCACGAGAAGATGATGCTGCATGGGTTCACCACTTCAGAGGAAGGTGGGCATACTGTGTGGCATTATGTCAAGTTGCACCACACAGGCAAAAAAGTGATAATCAAAATAAGTCACCATACACTGACGGCAACTACATATCATGAAGCATTGTAGGTATAAATATTTAATATAATGTCCTGCACTATATATAAGGATATATATACACATACATAATATTATTATTAATATGAACGTATGCATGCATACAAAGATGTTTACATATATATAATGTATAATAGACAAAACTCCATCTTGCAACTTGAGACATATTATTTGTATAGTTTAATAGATAACGGCTATCTATTACTGTGTTATTATGTATATAAATAGATTTTTCTAATAGCCTAAATATATTTATTATATATTCTCAGTTATATGCTTTCTTTATCTTTCCAGTTAGAGACATTAAGACCAATGGGTTAGCTGATTCAGATGCCTCCTGTGCTGGCTTATCAGCTGGACTGTTCATTGCTGGACTGTTTTCTGGTGTAGTAGCCTTGCTATTGGTAGAGGGAATTATCTGTGGAGTGTGTAAGATATCGAAAATGTCTCAGAAAAAGTGTGTGTGTGTGTGTGTGCGTGCGTGTGTGCATGTGTGTGCATGTACTGTGTGTCTACATAGTACATAATATGTACTCTTGTGCTTGTGTGGGAAAGAGTTATCAGTTCTCAGTATATATTTATTTTTTATCCATTTCATTCTTTTGGCTATAGATAAATCACTCTTTTAGAGTTTGGAACTGTATTTTTGTATGTTTATCCTCTTCTCTTTGTTCAACAATAAAAATCATTCCAGAAACATCGAAGGAGATTACACTGTGCCCACCAATATGCAAATGACAGAATGTCCAGCTTACGAGACCACTGACAGAGAGGGAAAAAGTGCTGAAAGACACTATGAAGACATTGAAAGCAGCGATACAAAGGGGAATTAAAAACCTAATTGGGAAAAATGCATTCATAGGCTAAACAAGGATACAAGTAGTAGTTAGATAACATTTTTATGTTAAATATTAATCATTATACAGTGCAGCTGTTTGGACAAGATTTATTGAACTTTGCCTAATTATATTCACCAATGGTCAGCAGCTTATTATAATTGTTATTTTAATGTCTACATGGGATAGCTGGATTTATTAAAGCATATATATTATATATATATATATATATAAGGGAAAATGCATAATTTGTACTCTCACGTGCACGTGACTCTACTTACATACAAATGGTCGAAAATGGCTGCCATTTGTCCCGAATTTGACTATAATTTGCAATTGACTTTTGAAATTTTCGTCATTTCTTCCTTGGAACTCTGCTATATACATATAAATAGTTGAAGGATAGACTGCAATTTTGTTAAGTATGAGTATCTAAGACTCGTTCGAGTTTATGTCCTCGTTTACTGGACAAATACTTCAATTTGTCGTCTGCGTCAAAAGAACAACCGATTGCAACCATCTAAGTTACACAACATGCATGTGTGCGTGTATGTTTGTTTGTGTGCGTATGGTGTGTATGTACGTGTGTATATCATGTCTGTCTGTACGTGTGTGTGTGTGTGTGTGTGTGTGTGTGAGTGTGTGTGTGTGTGTGTGTGTGTGTGTGTGTGTGTGTGTGTGTGTGTGTGTCATATACAGGCATGCTCACTTGTTCAAGTAACATTCGATCACACAATGTTTGTAGTAACGTTCGCTCAATTGCTGTTTATGACATCCCATAATTGTATACATGTATATGCATTTACATGTTATGCAGTGTGATTAATAAGTGGTCTTGCATAGCCAGACCCTGTCAAGAGAGGTGGCAGCCATCATGAAAAGGGAGGAGCTAGAGTGAGGATCTGGCCACACAAGACTACTCAGTAAGTGCCCTTCAAGGTTAGACAACTCTCCTGGTTTGTACACACTCCGGGTTAGTACACACTCCTGGTTAGTACACACTCCTGGGTAGTACACACTTTCTGTTAGTAGACACTCTTGCGTAGTACTCATAATTAATTAGTTATAATTAGCTGTTGCCGAGGTTCCACTCTAACATTCAACAGGTTGGGGGTTATTTGTGGGCAGTTTAACATTCAAAAAATACACATCACACATGTACCTGCAGAGAGAGATATATCTGATTCCGTGTGTGTGCATAGATGTTGAGACCATGACAAACAACCTGGTTTGGTGATAAAAATACACATACATGTATATACGTACAGGCATGACATCAAGTTAGGTGTGTGACAGTTGTAATGTCTAGCTGTGGGGAATGCATGATTGTGTGTAGATCTCAGACTTTCGCCTTAGAATTTATCAGCCCAGGAACAGAGTTTGTGAAGGTATTTTGTATAGACGTACATGTATGTACGTATGAGATTTAGTTGGTTTGTATGAACAACTTTTAAATTCAGAAATCTCAGAATTCTGAAGCATCTCATGGTCTTATTTATTGTAAGGCCAGAGACATGGTTCTGTCTTTCTGTAATGTACCACCACGTTTGGTCTTCACATTGAGTTCCCACTGGTGGTCATGTTATCACATTCAACTTCCACTGATGGTTACATCTAGTAGTCATCAAGGTCATGACAATCCATTAGGAGGATGGTTGTACACTGTATAGTGTGTGGAGATATGAAGAACTGAAGAACTGAGTGTGTTCTCAGCAGGCTATCTAGCATCACATTAGTGTGTATCAACATTTTACCATGTGTACAGGCTTCCAACCATACTAGTGTGCAACTCTGCCAGTTAGCAGGTTTTAACATGACCTAATTTTTCACTAATTGCTTATCCAATAAGTACTTGAACTCAGGGAATCCTTTGTTGTGTTAGTTCTTCAAATAACACCCAGGCCTATTCATTGTAGAATTCTTCCACTGGAATGAAACTAGGTAGTGTTGGTGAACTGTCAGCAGCTACCACATGAATGTGAACTAGATGGGTGTCAAATAATCCATGAATAACATGTTTTTGTGTGTTTGTTCTACTAGGTGCATGAAATCAATATGTGACTCCTAAGGCCTTCATAATAATAGCTCATTTGCACTCAGTTGAAGTTGAGTGGTAAGTCCTCTCTTGTGTAGCTAGACTCTACTGTAACACTTCTCTGAGTGAGTTGACTTTCACTATCGCATCAATCTGTCCATATGGTCCAAAGAGCTTCCTGATCATCATTTTAGGGTCATAGGGGTAGCTTGAGTTGTGGCACATCTTCTAGTGTTAGGAGCCCTTTGTGGTCACTCACAACATTCCGTTGCAGCGACCATAGATATGCGGCGACGTTGAACAAGTAACCTATTGACGGAGGATTGGAAAGTGAACTACAAATTTAAAATACCAAGATTTCATACAGTATTTTGATAGCATGATAATAATAATAACACATACACACACACACACACACACACACACACACACACACACACACACACACACACACACACACACACACACACACACACACACACACATGCACACACACACACACACACACACACACACACACACACACACATACACACACACACACACACACATACACACACACACACACACACACACACACACACACACACACACACACACGCACACACACGCACACAGACACACACACGAGCACGCATACACAAACACACAAAGGAATGCAAATATTTGCTAATTAGAAACTGGTATCATCATGATGGTACATTTCCATTCTCACAATTCTAGAAGTATATTGGATTCCATTGACACCCATGAATGCTCCAGTGACAAGTGACAAATTAACTTGTCGATTGCCCTTTAAGTTTTAAAAGACACGCGTGATACCCTATATAATATTAATATATATATATTATATTATATACAGTAAACAGGGTGTTCCCGCTCCAATTTTCCCTATAAACCGCAACACCCTAGGCCTTCGAAAGAACGGATAATAGACACTAGATAATTATTAGAAGAGAGTTCTTGGACACCAGAATGAGGCAGAAGAGTACATTTTTCTCCATTACACTTTTTGTGCTTGTTTTGACGGGTAAGTCCTCTCTCGCCGAGAGTCTACTGTAATACGGTCTTGGGTGATACTTTCACTGTCGCATCAATCTGTTCACATGGTCTAAAATGTTTCCTGGTCATCATTTAGGGTCATATTACATAGTTTACACACATAGCCAGGTAGTTTGTGCCATTAGTGCTAGGAGCGTTTTCGTGGTCTCTCACAATCCGTTTCAGCGAAAGTGAATAGGCCTAGGGGACCTATCAACGGTGCACGAGGTTCGGAAAGTTACCTGTAAAGTCAACGAATCATTCCCTTCCGGGTTATTAGCACCAATAGTAAGTACTAAATTTTACTTACTTTTAATTACTAAAGGGATCTTCTATATTCGGAAGAAATCTATCACCCTCGATGTTGTTAAACTTAAACTGATTCAGAAGATTTAGTGTGACTATAGTTATATCAAACAGTACGTTTTGTTTTCCATTCCGTTTTGGCCGCCAAGTTTGACATTTTGACGGTTTATTTGTGGTCATTAATGCAGCGATTATCCAATTTCTTCATCCTGTGTACGCTCTCAGCCAAGGTTGACACTAACGTGCATTGGCGATAAATGTAACTGAGTCGCTAGTGTACGTGTTGTACAGTCATTGGGGTGTAGTACACAGCAATTTCCCGCCGGATAACTGAATTCAGCTGCGCTCACGGACTGCATGCTGCAAATATTACTGCTTCTAATAATTACCATTGCTTATTAAATCAATAATAACATGGATATTGAATTAATGACAACCGAGCAAGCTTGTGCTTCTAATGATACAAGACTGCTGAATAATGGTCACAAGACGACATAAAACCTGTTAGTTATGCAGCAGCCATGTATGGTAATCAGAATTTCTCCAGGACAAGTTCCAATTATGACTCTGGTTCCTTTATCCATAGAGTCTGACCCTATAGAGATATCTATGGTTTATCCCATTATTATGTACCAGTAGGTGGTACGAGAGAGTGGGTAGCTACATCGTTTACACTGTTGAATTGATTCAAGCCGTATACATCGTGTAGGATCTATAGGCTAATATTGTATCCAAACATAGTGGCGATTTACACACGCACACTTAGTGTAGTCACACCCTCCGCTATTCAGGTGTACCTTCTAGTTAGACTTGTACGTGGTTCAACTCCTTTTCAACTTGGTCTCCACTTGCATGTATTGTATAGTAAGTGTTACAATGTTACTTAACACTTTGACAATGCATATAGTGTTCAGTAATTAACACTTTGACAGTGATTTGACAATATAAGACATGCGTGTACCATTATTCACAGTATTGAGGTTTGATTGATATGTTGTTCTAAATTTATGGCATGAGATGTTAATTTATCTTTCAATTTATTCAATTTCTTCAGCCTCTGTACACTCTCAGCCAAGGTTGAATGATGATACTAACTCCAACCTAGATGGGTCCACCATCACCATAACCCCATCCAGTACCTACAAGGTTTACTGCTATGGTCCTAGTATCCAAAGGGACTGGTACAAGATTAATGGGGGTAGTGCTAGTCGTATAGCGAATGATCCGTCACCTGTTCCTGACCATGGTTATGCCATAAGGTCATCTGACTCACTGGCTTTACATTTTGATTCTTTTCGAACAAATGATATTGGAGAATACCAGTGTGGATATACATCAGTTCGACAACCCTCTGCCTTTACTACACTGACAATCTATTTGAGTGAGTACATATTATTTTCATGATTGCTTTGATACAAATTGATGGCTTGCAGTGTCTACTAAATTGAATCCGTCTTTTAGCAATAGTGTATTGGTCTGTAATATCTATAATATATTTATTAATACATTGTTTATATATCACTGACAGCTGCTATTTAATTACATTCCGTGATTATTTTCAACTCATAATGTATGCAAACTCATTTGGTTAAATCACTACAGTGTGTGTACAATGCACAATTACACATTTTTCTGCAAATCAGTAATCCTTCCTAATAATCCTTTATGTATGTAGGCAAACTTGAGATTTCCTGTTTACTGGGTTGAACTACTGTACAGTGAGGGGGGAGGTTTGAATGTGAAGAACAAAAGAGATTTCTCGTGTGGCCTGTCACATAATAAGTGAAATTCGGACATCTGTGCACATATTGTACATTCTTTGGTATTGTAACTTTTGTTGAAGCCAGCTGATCTTTGTCATAACGATGGATAGTACATGCCATATAAGATATGTATTAATTTTGTTGTATAATGAGAAACCCTATGTATATCTTTGTCATTGTATGTATGCAGCTACTCCAACACCTACTCCAACACCTACTCCAATGCCTCCCTCCAAGGTCCAAGGTGTCACTGTTACTAGAACTATACAAGGTTCATCTCCAGCTTTGAGAGTGTCATGGAGTGCAGTCAGTGGAAGTGGTATCACCTACACTGTATGTTACAGTACAACTAGTAGAACACAGTCTGATCCACCATCTGGTGCTAACTGTGGTACTAGTGGAATCACTGGTACATCTACCACACTGGGTCCACTAAGGTTAGTAACCACCTACTACATCTGGGTAGCTGCTGTGTCATCAGGTGGACGAGGACCATACAGTGATAGAAGACTAGAGAGAACTTACCAAGGTGAGCAGTCTCAGGGTAACTGTAACATGGTACACCTAGCATATACAGTAAATATTTGTTATTTTGCCCCAGTTAATCCCCCAAACTGTTTTATCTTGCCAGAATATACAGGAATAGAAAGATTACACACAATTATAAACAATATATTACTATTTGAAACAATTTAATCTTTTTGGGGGATATGATAAACTCTATTCCTATCAGCTATGGTAGTTCTAATAAATATTATATACATGTAGAAAATTATGTTCATATTTATGTACTTCATGTAACCACATCAGTGAATTTACATTATAACCTATATTGCAGGAGAAGATGACCAATTTCAAAATTCCAAGAATTTAATTAGAACTTAGACTAGAATTTGTATATATGCACTTTACTGAATGTAATCTCCTCTGCAAAGGTTCTTTTGAACCTGAAAAATATACCCAAGTAATCTGAACATGTCATAGTTGCCAACCCTTGAAAATCACCTTCGATGACAATAATTATGTATGTAAACCTATGTGCTGCAGCCAAAATGGCTTAACGAATATGATTTAGCATTATAGTTTGTGCTTGATAAATAGCTGGAAAAGTAGACTCTGAGTCTAGAACCTTGTTTAATATCATACTGCATTTAGTGTAAAATTAATGTATCTCAGCTTACTATTTCAATTTAGACAACAGTAGATAATATGATGAACATTAGCAGCCTATTAACTTTATGACGTCACATTGCAACTGGCTGTCAAATAACAGATGAATCTAATTTGAATGAATTTTTAAGGGATAATTTGATGTTAGGAATGTAATTTTACCTCGTTAGATTGATGAATTGACGAGGAAAAACCCACGAAAATCTTTCCAAGAGCTTCAAAATTGTCAATCAGAGAACAGAACACTGTCGAAAGTCGAACGAAAGTCGAACAGGCCGCAAAATATTCATTCCACTAGAGAATAACGAAGGACGATGAAACAGCTGGATAGAATCAAAGCACTTTTGTCGATTGTGATGACACTTCTAAGGGCATTTTGAACGAAAATAATCGGATTTTGTACCCTGTGGTTTACTGTTGTTAAATCCGGGATATATCAGTGACTTTCATCAATCCATGAGGGACATGTTGCCACTGGAAAAAATTGTGACTGTCCCGGATGATTCAGGACAGTTGGCAACTATGATATGGGAGTGGCAGCCCTTTGAGTTTTAAACCCAGTTACTTGTTTTGGCTTCAATCAACATAAGGTTAATAGTATTATTATTTCCTCCAATAGAAAAATTAATATTATACACTAGGAGGTTTACTAAGTGGATGTTTTATGTTCAGTTCCTTCACAGGTTGGTCCTCCAAGTCTCACCAAAGCAGTAAGCTCAGGTAGACCAGCTCTTGGAGTGACCTGGACTGCACCTTCTAGTGAACGTCCCATCACTAAATACCAAGTGCAGTACAGAAGAAGTGGTAGCACATGGAGTACAAAGGATGTAACATCAAGATCCACCACCCTGGAGAACCTTTCTGCTGGTACTAGTTATCAAGTTCGAGTAAGAGCTGTTTCCGATGTTGGAGCTGGTCAATACAGTCAAATAAGTACAAAGACTACATATCGCGGTATGAATTCCATTGGAATAATTTACATATTATTAAGTATAATAAATGGCCATTAATCCAGACTCTATTCCTATCAGCTATGATAGCTATGGTAGTTCCAATAAATATTATATGCATGTAGAAAAATATGTTTAAATCTACTTCACATGCCCACAACAGTGAATTACATTATAACCTATATTGCACAAGAAGATAACCAATTTCAAAATTCCAAGAATTCAATTAGAAATTAGACTGCAATTCGTATGTATAAACTTTACTGAATGTAATGTCCTCAGAGAAGGTTCTTTTGAACCTAAAAAGACACCCAAGTAATTGGATGTGGGGACGGCAGCCCTTTGGGTTTCAAACCCAGTTACTTGTTTTGGTTTCACTCAACATAAGTTTTATTATTTTTTTTACTTCCTTCAGTAGAAAATAGTATACACTGGGAGGCTTACTAAGTGGATGTTTTATGTTCAGTTCCTTCACAGGTTGGTCCTCCTGTTCTCACCAAAGCAATAAGCTCAGGTAGACCAGCTCTTGGAGTGACCTGGACTGCACCTTCTAGTGAACGTACCATCACTAAATACCAACTGCAGTACGGAATAAGAGGTACTATATGGAGTAGTAACAAGGATGTGACATCAACACCCACCACCCTGGAGGGGCTTTCTGCTGGTACTATATATGATATTCAAGTGAGAGCTGTTTCCGATGTTGGAGCTGGTCCATACAGTCAAACAAGTACAGAGACTACATATCGCGGTATGAATTACATTGCAATTGTTTACATACAGTATAGGGCCATGAATCCAGACCCCTAGCGCCTAAACTGGATCATTATCTGTTCTTCTTTCTGTTGAGAATATCATTTGCCACAGGTTGTGAATTATCGTGTTGATATTCCCTCTCTCATGCCACGGGCATATTTCAACAAATAAATAGCAGCCGTGGAAGTCTTGAATTACTTGATGGTCCCATTTACAATGGAACGTCTTCATTCTTTTAAGTGTATAACTGCCAAAGGAAGCCTTGTAGCCTTTTCCATAACTATGAAGCTAAGGCTTCAGTGATAGTTGAAATATTCCAAAATTGGAGCCACTGACTGTGATCTGTATACTGCCTTTGGGAGCTACCCTTATTGGCACAATAAATGGCCACCATTTTATCAGTACCATCCTGATCCTAGTAGACACATTTATGAAAGTAGAAAAATTATTATAGAAAGACGTGGCCCTATTAATAAGCATACAGAAATACATAGCATCATTATAATTCACCTTAGTGAGGAAAGCCATCTATAACCTACTGTGACTGTATCTGATGGCATAAATGAATGAGAATATGTAATTCTTGACAATACACTGGACTGGATGCCTAGTATAGTAGCCTCCTGGCTAAAGGCTCCCCTTGGTTGAAAAAAGCTTTGCTTAACTGGAACTGTAGCACCTGTAAACATATGATGCATTGTATTAAACATACCCTTATTCCGTAATAGGTGCCACTGGTCTTTATACTCTGTGTGTCCATCATTTCTCTTCATTTAGCTCCATCTCATCCTGCTATTGGTGTCACCGCACCCTCCACAACCACCCTCACTGTGAGATGGGATGATGAGGGATTTTGCTACAGACTACATGTACAGAAGAAGGGATCTACAGAGATCAACACATTCGGACCTGTTACTCCACCCTACAACATCACTGGACTGGAATCAAACACAGAATACACTGTGGTTGTTGAGGCTTACAACCCACTTGGGAGTGCCAACAAGAGTGTAGTGGGGTACACTCTACCAGAAGGTGAGGGTAATCTGAACACTTCCTGTAATTATTGTGGTGTTATATAGCTAACTTGTATCGAGTGCCATGCTTTGAACTTCCAGTTCAGTATAGTAGCCTAGAGTAGAGGAGAATATTGAAGAAATCCACTAAGAATTGCTAGGCACACAGATATCCTATCCTTTCTCTGCAAACAAATTCCTGGGATATCTCCATTGGACAAAGTAGCCCATTGAGAGAATCATGATGCTTTTCCCATTGCAACGATTGTCGATTATCCTGAAGAGTCCCCCAAGTGTGTCCTGTAAGGTTTACTACAGATTACCTGGATGGAAACAAACACTATTGTAACGAATGTTATAATAGACGATTAGTTAATATAATGCATCCAGGCGTATGTGCTCATATACTCTCACCGGGTATACTGGGTATAATATACTCACAGCGGTGTCTTTGAAGTGAATTTTAAATTTCCATGCACACAACAAGATACTGAACAACGTAGTCATCCATGATATCTCAAGCTGATTGTTCAAATGTGTGTGTTATTTCTCCCTCATTTCAGTTCCCGGAGACTTGGTACTAGAAGTGTTATCCTCCACCTCCATCAGAGTGACATGGACCCCTCCTCCCAATGCTGAACGTCTACTTCTCACCTATCATGTTGGCTACTCCTCAGAGTTTACTACTGAGAGTTCTACTCCAACCACAAAACTGTCACTGGTCCTCACTGGTCTACATCCATTTGATGTGTATACAGTAACTGTTGAGGCAGCGAATACAGGAGGAAGAGGAGGACCAATCATGAAGGAAGCTCAGACATTGAGTGATGGTATGCTCTGTATATGTGTAGTGATCTCCCCTGATAAAATCAAGGCATATTTGGTTGAGTGTGTGAGCATCATTCTGTGTCAGATCAATGCCGGTACACCATCTTCTATGCACTCAAGCCTGTCTAACTGGAGTTTGAAGTGTGTATATCCTATCCACTACAGTATGTATGTACATTGTGCAATAACAATTGTAATAGATTCCTATACTATTGTCCAAATGTACATTGAATTGTGTTCTTATATCTGTGTAGCCCATGTTTGTATGGCTTGTTGTTCTCTATAAATCAGAATTGCTAAAAACAGTTTTCTGCAATGTTTACTTTCATATTTAGTTGTCCATATATGTACATAATGTAATATTCTTATTATTATTGTTAATTATTCATAGTGTTTCATATCACCTCCTACAGTACCTTCAGTAGCTCCCGGTAGCCCTACCACTGTGGAAGAAAGATCAAGAAGTGCTCTTCTCCAGTGGTCCATACCACCGAGGAGGGGGAGAAATGGGATCATCACCCAGTACATAGTGTACTTGTCCATACGCAAACAATCTGAGTATAGGAATGTGAGGAACATCACGGTAGATGTTAAGAATCCATCATTTGATGGACCATCCACCATTACCCACACTTTGACTGATCTAACTCCATTTACTAACTTCTTCTTCCGAGTGGCAGCCGTCACTGCTACTGGAGTTGGACCATTTAATCGACCCTATACAAGCATTGCAACTAAACCAGATTGTGAGTGCATAACACAGATATGTTCATATTGTAACTGCAAAAATGTGAAACTGAACAATAAAATGGCTACTCAAGAACTTTTACCTATCCCTTTAGTCCCTGGTCCAGTGTCAAACTTGTCCTATCAGATAACATCAGACACTTCAGCAAAGATAATGTGGAGTGAACCAGAGGAACCAAATGGAGTCATTACCGGATATGATGTAACATTTGGTGATTATGGGGACTACAGGGGACATACAATGGAGTCATTTAGAAGTGCCGTAAA
Source organism: Chondrilla cf. caribensis (assembly GCA_964020155.1). NCBI lineage: Eukaryota > Metazoa > Porifera > Demospongiae > Chondrillida > Chondrillidae > Chondrilla > Chondrilla cf. caribensis. The sequence continues at coordinate 1,450,979 of OZ026551.1, read as the reverse complement.
TGAGCGTAGCCTAATGGACCTGTGTAAGTGGTTCTGGTTATATTGATGTTTGGTACAGGTCCACATCCATCATTTCACCACCACTCCATCCTCACAGCACCAGAGACTCCAATAAATGTGACCGTACAGGCTAAAAACACGGTTGGACTTGGAATACCCAGCAATATCACACTCTTCACTAAGGAAGGAGGTTTGTATACATTCGTACTGTATGTGCATGTACTTCCAAGAATGAAGTTGATTTTCAAATAACTAGTGATTCAGAACAAATCTTTCAAGATGACATGCTCTTGTTCACTAAACAATCCTTCCCCTCGTAATAGTAGTCCATGAAACATCAGATTCCTTAGTACATCAACAAGGTCAATGTTATTCTGTTTGCGAACTACATAAGTACTTGGTGTCAGTGGCACCTGATACATGTAAACCAAGCACATCTCCATATCCACTATGTGTATTATATGCAGCTACTTTATCTACATGTATTTATTCGTGAGTGTATGTAATTACGTATGATTGAGATATGCCAAACACACAATTTTTCATATGCAAATTGTGGCAGATTGTTAAGGATCTCACTACATTTTTATGGGCTGCCACTGGCAGGCCTAATGTGTATGTGTTCCTACACATAGCTGCAAAAGTGAATTTTTACTATAATTTATATTGTGTGAAAATGGTGGGCTATTTCGAAATGCCAAGAATTCTAAATCACACTGGGATCTGAGCACAAGGGCTTTACTGAACATACGTAATATCTACAGTGAAGGCACTTTTCAACTTGATAAGATGCCCAAATGATTTGAGTAGGGTTGCAGCTTTTCACTCGAATCACTTGTTTATATTTCAATTATGCCGAAATTTTACAGTGTTTGTATATGTCTTTACCCAGTTCCAACTGTAGCACCAAATAATGTCACTGTTGTCAGGATCAACAGTACAGCAATATCTGTTTCCTGGAATCCACTGACTCTACAAGAAGCAAGAGGATGGCCAGTCTACATAGTGTTTTGGGAGAGACGTTCCCAGCGAACTGATCGTGCTGCCCTGTCGGTCAATACGCGTGATTCCAGTGTCGTCATTGGCAACCTGGATCCCGCCTCCTACTACTCATTTGTTGTACAGGTCAGTACTGCAGCTGGTACAAGTGAAGAACTCAGGAGTCAACCTTGTGAGTTTCAACCTATGCTTCTTAGTTGTCCTTAGTCACAGATGTATATATACAAGTATACATGTACATACATGAACACACTATACACATGTATGTACACACACGCACACGCACACACACCACTCTATCGACATTTGCTGTTTATTCACAACAATTCCTTCCCTTGTCTTGGATTCAAGTATCCACTTATTTGATAAGCAAGAAATGGAAACGTAGGTCCTGTTAAAACCTGCTAACTGGCAGAGTTGCACACTAGTATGGTTGGAAGCCTGTACACGTGGTAAAATGTTGATATACACTAATGTAACACTAAAGAGTCTGCCGTGTATTCAGTTCTTCATATCTGATAACCATCTCCTTCCATGTAGTTCTGGTTGAACCAGCACCAACTAATCCAACTCCAAGTGACAATCATGTTGGTGTGGTTGTGGGGGTTCTGGTGGTAGTGTTGGTGATGATTGTTGTAACCGTGGTAATAATCCTCTTAGTGGTCTATATCTACAAGTGAGTTGCTAACTTGTGTATGTGTGCGTGCGTGCACGTGTGTGTGTGTATGTGCATGTGTGTGTGTGTGTGTGTGTGCATGTGTGTGTTTGTGTGTGTGTTTGTGTGTGCATGTGTGTGTGTGTGTGTGTGTGTGTGTGTTTGTGGTGGTGGTGTGTGTGTGCATGTGTGTGTGTGTGTGTGTGTGTGTGTGTGTGTGTGTGTGTGTGTGTGTGTGTGTGTGTGTTTGAATGTGTGTGTGTGTGTGTGTGTGTGTGTGTGTGTGTGTGTGTGTGTGTGTGTGTGTG
>OZ026551.1:1421517-1446517 GCA_964020155.1 Chondrilla cf. caribensis | reverse complement strand
ACCCTATAGATATACAGTAAACAAGTCGTATCCGGTCCAATTTTCGGTATGGACCTCAACACTTTTCGAAAGGACGGACCTATAGATAATAGACACTAAATATTATTAGAAGAGAGTTTTTGGACACCAAAATGAGGCAGACGAGTACGTTTTTCTCGATTACACTTTTTGTGCTTGTTTTGACGGGTAAGTCCTCTCTCGCCGAGAGTCTACTGTAATACGGTCTTGGGTGATACTTCCACTGTCGTATCAATCTGTTCACAAGGTCTGAAACGTTTTCTGATCATCATTTTAGGGTCATATTACATAGTTTACACACATAGCTAGGTAATTTGTGACAGGAGCGTTTTCGTGGTCTCTCACAATCCGTTTCAACGACAGTGAATAGGGGACCTATTAACGGTGCACGAGGTTCGGAAAGTTATCTGCAAAGTCAACGAATCATTGCCTTCCGGGTTATTAGCACCAATAGTAAGTACTAAATTTTGAAGGAATCTTCTGTAATCGGAAGAAATTGATCACCCTCGATGTTGTCGAACTTAAATTGAAGAATGATGTAATAAATTGTGAAGGAATCTTCTCGGAAGAAATCGATCACCCTCGATCGATGTTGTAATTGACAAACTTAAACTGAAGATATACTGTGACCAGTTCTATCAAACAGTACATTTTGTTTTCCATTCCGCGCCAATTACAAGTTTGACATTTTGACGGGTTATTTGTGGTGATTATTGCAGCGATTCTTCAATTTCTTCATCCTCTGTACCCTCTCAGCCAAGGTTTACACTGACGTCACCACTAAAATAATAGTATAGCAATAGACACTCTAAACTACGTCGTTTACCATTGCTTATTAAATCAATAATAACATGGATATTGAATGACAACCATGCAAGCTTGTGCTTCTGATGATACTGTACGAACCGTCACGAGACGACAAAAACCCGTTAGTTATGCAGCAGCTACGTATGGTAATCAGAATTTCTCCAGGACAAGTTCTGGTTATTATTATGTCTCTCTTTCCTTTATCCATAGACCCTAGATACCTATGGTTTATCCCATTATTATGTACCGGTAGCTGGTAGGAGAGAGTGGGTAGCTACGCCGCTTACACTGTTGAATTGATCCAAGCCGTACATCATGTAGGATCTATAGGCTAATATCATATCTAATCATAGTAGGCAATTTGTGCACGCACACTGTAGTCGCACCCTCAGCTATTCAGATATACCTTCTAGTTAGACTCATGTGGCGTATAGTGAACTGGCTCCAACTCCTTTTCGACTTGGTCTCCACTTGCATATAGTGTATAGTAAGTGTTACAATGTCACTTAACACTTTGACAGCGATTTGACAATGTAAGATATACATGTACCGTTACTCACAGTATTAAGGTTTGATTCATATGTTGCAAATTTATGGCATGATATCTTTCAATTTATTCAATTTCTTCAGCCTCTGTACACTCTCAGCCAAGGTTGGATGATGATACAAACTCCAACCTAGATGGGTCCACCATCACCATAACCCCATCCAGTACCTACAAGGTTTACTGCTACACTCCTAGTATCGAAAAGAACTGGTACGAGATAAATGGGGATAGGGCTACTTCTATATCGAAGAATTGGCAAACTGTTCCTGACCATCGTTATGCTGCAAGGTCACCTGACTCACTGGCTTTACATTTTGAGCCTTTTCAAACAAATGATATTGGAGAATACCAGTGTGGATATACATCACCCGGACAACGCCCTACTGCACTGTCAATCTATTTAAGTGAGTACATATTTTAATGAATCAGATTGCTTTGATGCATATGTATACAAATACAAATCCCTTGAAATCATGAAAACAGTAAATGTACCTAAATGTGCACTAGGTAATAGGGGTGACCGATTAAGCCCCTACATTTTACAACATTCAAAGAATCTGGTAAACCTATACAGTTGTCTCATTGATGGCTTGCAGTGTCTACTGAATTGAATCCATCTTTTAGCAATGGTGTATTAGTCTGTGATTTGTAGTTTACTAATAACCAATATCTATAATTTATTAATACATTGTTTATATATCACTGACAACAGCTATTTAATTACATTCCATGATTATTGTCAACTCATAATGTATACAAACTCATTTAGTTAAATCACTACAGTGTGTGTACAATGTACAGTGCACAATTACACATTTTTCTGCAAATCAATAATCCTTCATTTTCGTGTGTAGGCAAAATTGAGATCTCCTGTTTACTGGGTTGAACTACTGTACAGTGGGGGGGGAGGTTTGAATGTGAAGAACAAAAGAGATTTCTCGTGCATGTGGCCTGTCACATAATAAATGAAATTCGGACATCTGTACATTCTTTGGTATTGTAACTTTTGTTGAAGCCAGCTAATCTTTGTCATAATGATGTATAGTATATGCCATATAAGATATGTATTTGTATAGATTAAATGAGAAACCCTATGTATATCTTTGTCATTGTATGTATGCAGCTACTCCAACACCCACTCCAACACCTACTCCAATGCCTCCCTCCAAGGTCCAAGGTGTCACTGTTAGTAGAACTGTACAAGGTTCATCTCCAGCTTTGAATGTGTCATGGAGTGCAGTCAATGGAAGTGGTATCACCTACACTGTATGTTACAGTACAACTAGTGGGACACAGTCTGATCCACCATCTGGTGCTAACTGTGGTACTAGTGGAATCACTGGTACATCTACCACACTGGGTCCACTTAGTAGAGGAACCACCTACTACATCTGGGTAGCTGCTGTGTCATCAGGTAGACGAGGATCATACAGTGATAGAGAACATGAGACAACCTACCAAGGTAAGCAGTAACTACTTGATACACCTAGCATATACAGTGAATATTCGTTAATCTGCCTCAGTTAGTCCTCAAACTGTTTTATCTATACCAGAATATACAGGAATAGAAAGATTGCGCACAATTATAAACAATTACAATTAAAAACACTTTATTCCTTTTAGGAGATATGATAAATTCTATTCCTATTAGCTGTGGTAGTTCCAATAAACTTTATACCCATGTAGAAAATTTTGTTCACATTTACTTCACATAACCACAACAGTGAATTTTCATTCTAACTTATATTGCACGAGAAGATGATCAATTTCAAAATTCCGAGAATTTAATTAGAAATTAGACTAGAATTTTACTTTAGTGAATGTAATCTCCTCTGCGAAGGTTCTTTTGAACCTTAAAAAATACCCAAGTAATTTGAACATGGCATAGTTGCCAACCCTTGAAAATCACCTTCAGGGACAATTATGTATGTACACCTATGTGCAGCGGCCAAAGTGGCTTAACGAATATAATAGATTTAGCATTATAGTTTGTGCTTGATAAATAGCTGGAAAAGTTGTTGTATATCATACTGCATTTAGTGTAAAATTAACGTATCTCAACTTACTATTTCAATTTAGACAACAGTAGATTGATATTATGATGAACATTAGCAGCCTATTAACTTTATGATGCCACATTGCAAATGGCTGTCAAATGACAGATGAATCTAAAAGCCAATTTTGAGGGATAATTTGATGTTAGGAAAGTAATTTTACCTCATTAGATTAATGAATTGACGACGAAAAACCCACGAAAATCTTTCCAAGAGCTTCAAAATTGTCAATCAGAGAACAGAACACTGCCGAAGGTCGAACGAAAGTCGAACAGGCCGCTGAATATTCATTCTACTAGAGAATAACGAATGACGATGAAGCAGCTAGATAGAATTGAAGCACTTTTCGTCAATTGTGATGACACTTCTAAGGACGTTTTGAACGAAGATAATTGGATTTTGTACCCTGTGGTTTACTGTTGTTAGATCCGGGACATTTCAGTGATTTTCCCCAATCCGTGAGGGACATGTTGCCACTGGAAAATTCGTGACTGTCCCGGATGATTCGGGATAGTTGGCAACTATGATATGGGGGTGGCAGCCCTTTGAGTTTTAAATCCACTACACGACACACTTTTGGTTTCAATGAACATATTAAAGTTTATAGTATTTTTATTTCCTCCAGTTAAAAGTAGTATACACTGGGAGGCTTACTAAGTGGATGTTTTATGTTCAGTTCCTTCACAGGTTGGTCCTCCTGTTCTCACCAAAGCAGCAAGCTCAGGAAGACCAGCTCTTGGAGTGACCTGGACTACACCTTCTAGTGAACGTACCATCACTAAATACCAACTGCGGTACGGAATAAGAAATACTTTTTGGAGTAACAAAGATTTGACATCAAGATCCATCACCCTGGAGGGTCTTTCTGCTGGTAGAATATATGATATTCAGGTGAGAGCTGTTTCCGATGTTGGAGCTGGTCAATACAGTCAAACAAGTACAGAGACTACATATCGCGGTATATGAATTCCATCGCAATAGTTTACATACAATATAGGGCTATGAATCCAGACCCCTAGCACCTAAACTGGATCAGTATCTGTTCTTCTTCTGTTGAAAATATCGTGCCACCGTGCATATTTCAACAAATATAAGTAGCAGCCCTGAAAGTCTTGAATTACTTGCTGGTCCCATTTTACAATATCTTCATTCTTTTAAGTGCATAACTGCCAATGAAAGGAAGCCTTGTAGCCTTTTCCATAATTATAACTATGAAACTAAGGCTTCATCTATACACCACAATGATCTGTATACTGCCTTTGGAAGCTACCCTTATTGGCACAATAAATGGCCACCATTTTTGTGGTCACTACAATCCTGATCCTAGTAGGCATGTTTATGAAAGTGGAAGCATTAATATAGGAAAAAGTGGCCGTATTAATAAGCATACAAAAATACATTGCGTCATCATAACACACCTTAGTGAGGGAAGCCATCTATAACCTACTGTGACTGTGTACATCTTGACAATACACTGGACTGTATGCCTAGTATAGTAGCCTCCTGGCTAAAGGCTCCCTTAGGTTGAAATAAGCTTGCTAACCAGATCTGTAGCACTTGTAATGAATTACATTGCAATAATTTATTATTATTAATTATTATATGACCATTAATCCAGACTCTATTCCTATCAGCTATGGTTGTTCCAATAGATATTATAATATGCATGTAGAACAAATATGTTTAAATTAACTTCACATACCCAAAACAGTGAAGGGGAGCAGCCCTTTGAGTTTTTAACTCAATTACTTGTTTTGGTTTCAATCAACATGAGGTTTATAATATTTATATTTCCTCCAGTAGAAAATAGTATACACTGGGAGGTTTACTAAGTGGATGTTTTATGTTCAGTTCCTTCACAGGTTGGTCCTCCTGTTCTCACCAAAGCAGCAAGCTCAGGTAGACCAGGTCTCAGAGTGACCTGGACTGCACCTTCTAGTGAACGTCCCATCACTAAATACCAAGTACTGTACAGAAGAAGTGGTAGCACTAGTTGGAGTACAAAGGATGTGACATCACCACCCACCACCCTGGAGGGGCTTTCTGCTGGTACTGGTTATCAGGTTCGAGTGAGAGCTGTTTCTGATGTTGGAGCTGGTCCTTTCAGTGAGACAAGAACAATGACTACATCCAAAGGTATCAATTCCATTACAATAATTTACATAATTATATGACCATTAATCCAGACTCTATTCCTATCAGCTATGGTAGTTCCAATAAATATTATACAAATGTAGAAAATTATGTTAAATATACTTCACATGCCCACACAAGTGAATATACATTATAACCTATAATGCACGAGAAGATGACCAATTTTAAAAAATTCCGAGAATTACATTAGAAATTAGACTAGAATTCATATGTATGAACTTTACTGAACGTAATGTCCTCAGTAAAGATTCATTTGAACCTATAAAGACACCCAAATAATTGGAATGTGGGGGTGGCAGCCCTTTGAGTTTTAAACCCAATTACTTGTTTTTGGTTTCAATGAACATAATATTTTATAATATTTTCATTTCCTCCAGTAGCAAGTAATATACACTGGGATGCTTACTAAGTGGATGTTTTATGCTCAGTTCCTTCACAGGTTGGTCCTCCTGTTCTCACCAAAGCAGTAAGCTCAGGTAGTCCAGCTCTTAGAGTGACCTGGACTGCACCTTCTAGTGAACGTCCCATCACTAAATACCAAGTGCAGTACGGAATAGATGGTGCTAGCTGGCTTACAAAGGATGTGACATCAACATCCACTACCCTGCAGAACCTTTCTGCTGGTACTAGTTATCAAGTTCGAGTGAGAGCTATTTCTGATGTTGGAAGTGGTCCATACAGTGAGATTAGAACAACAACTACATACAGAGGTATAAATTCCATTACAATAATTTACATACAATATAGGGCCATGAATCCAGACCCCTAGCACCTAAACTGGATCATTATCTGTTCTTCTTTCTGTTGAGAATATCATGCCACAGTTTGTGAATTATTGTGTTGATATTCCCTCTCTTCCTGTTAGTTCCAGAACAAGTGACTGGACTTGGGTTTACAATAGATAACACTAACAATGTTCTAACACTGACAATCACCTGGGACAGTCCATCCAGTGAACTACCCATCACACACTATTTTGTGAGAATTGACGAGACCCAGCGACAAAGGAAGGTTGTTGGGGTTACTACTCTAACAATAACTGGTACTTTAGGAAGTACTTATACGTTTAGTATCATTGCTGTGTCTGCTGTTGGGTCTGGTGCATGGAGTGAAAGTGTAACAACTCAACGTAAGTATATTCAAAAGTCATTCTTCCATCTAACCGTGCACATTTGTAGACAGTGTACAGTAATGATCATAAGTACTACACTACAATGTCATATGTTACTTGTTCACCATGTGCTTGTTGTCTGTTTGTACTTGCAGACTACACCCATAGTTCAGAAATACTCAATAATCACCAATGAGAGAGTAGCATAATTTACCCTATTTCACACAATTCGGGTGTTAAATGGCAAGGGCATGTTCCAACAAATAAATATCAGCCTTGGAAGTCTTAAATTATTTGCTGGTCCCATTTTAAATTGAAACATCTTCATTCTTTTAAGTGAATAACTGCCAAAGAAAGTCTCCTCATAGCCTTTTCCATAACTATGAAGCTATGCTTCAGGGATAGTTGAAACATTATTCCAAAAGCCGCAATGATCTGTATACTACCTTTTGGGAACTACCCTTATTGGTCAAGAAAATTTTGTGTTACAACAATCCTGATCCTAGTAGACACATTTATGAAAGTGGAAACAATATTATAGGAAATGTGCATAGCATTAATATTATGATAATTTTATACTGTAACTGCAAATAATGTGAAACTGAACAATTAATTGGCTATAATATTATAATCATTGTCCTTTTGTTTATCCCTCCAGTTCCTGGTCCAGTGTCAAACTTGTCCTATCAGATAACATCACACACTTCAGCAAAGATAATGTGGAGTGAACCAGAGGAACCAAATGGAAACATTACCAGATATGATGTAACATTTGGTGATTATGGTGACTACAGGGGACATACAATGGAGTCAGTTACAAGTACCATGAAAGAGCTAATGGACCTGTGTAAGTTGTTCCAGTTATATTGATGTTTGGAGCATCCATCATTTCACCGCCACTCCAACCTCACAGCACCAGAGACTCCAATAAATGTAACTGTACAGGCTAAAAACAAGGCTGGACTTGGAATACCCAACAGTATCACTCTCTTCACTAAGGAAGGAGGTTTGTATACAATCAATGATCATACTATATGTGCATCTACTTCCAAAAATGCAGTTGGTTTTAAATAACTAGTGATTCAGAACAAATCTTTCAAGAAGACATGCTTTTATCCACTAGACAATCCTTTCTCTTGTAAAAATAGTCCATGAAACATAAGGTAAGGCTTAGCATAAATTCTTCAGTTAACTTAAAGGTTTTTGAATGGGAAAACATGCCAAATGATTTGGGTGCGGGGTGGTAACCCTACAAGTTTTCAACTTGAATTACCTGTGTGTATTATTTCAATGATACTAGAATTTTACAGTGTTGATTACATTCATCCAGTTCCAACTGTATCACCAAAGAATGTCACTGTTGTCATGATCAACAGTACAGCAATATCTGTTTCCTGGAATCCACTGACTCTACAAAAAGCAAGAGGATGGCCAGTCTACGTGGTGTATTTGTTGAGTAACTCTCAGCAAACTGCTTGTGACTTCCGATCAGTTGATACTAGTGATTCTAGTGTTGTCATTGGCAACCTGAATCCCACCTCCTACTACTCAATTGTTGTACAGGTCAGCACTGCAGCTGGTACAAGTGAGGAACTCAGGAGTCAACCTGGTGAGTTTTTAACCCTGGCTCTTTGGGTTCTTTATTCAACAAATGTGCATACACAACCATCCCCCTACACACACACATATGTGTGCATACACACACAAGAACACGCACACACCCATTGCACACATACACACACAAGTATACACAAGCACACATATGTGAACACATCAGTATAGTGACATACATTATGTAAAAAACATGTAATACTATGTTTGTCTCGTTATGTATATATGTATATCACTATGTATAAACAGTATAATCTCTATGCAGTTTATCTATGACTAAATTTCTTCGATCATTCTCCTTTTTCTTTGGGTTTAACTGATTAGTGGAAAACGAGGTCAAACCTGCTAACAGGCAGAGTTGCACACTAGTATGGTTGGACGCCTGTACACCCATCCTCCTTGCATGTCGATATGATTAAACCCTCCCCAACTGATACATATATACAACTGCACATTTTTTGACATAAATATATCCTTATAGAATAAATACACAGCATGCAGCTATTAATTATGATGTTATAATCGATAATGTAGATTCTGAAAAGCTCATTTTAACCCTGTATCACAATGAAGCTACGGTATAACTGTGAAATTGTATGCTTTTCCAAGTCATCCTAGTTAATGATATCAAGAACAATGGGTTAGCTGATTCAGATGCCTCCTGTGCTGGCTTATCAGCTGGACTGTTCATTGCTGGACTGTTTTCTGGTGTAATTGCTGTGCTATTGGTAGCGGGAATTATCTGTGGATTAAGGAAGATATTAAAGATGTCTCAAAATAGGTGAGTCATAACATTCACATCCAATGAGGTATTATATTTTGACAAAAGACCACCTGTGTGTAGCATGATTGGTATGGTCTATGTAGTGCTTTTATTATTAAAATATCACAAGAATTTACAGTTATTACAATTTCTGTGGAAATGACATTGAAATGTACCATACCTGTTTCTAATAGCTAACAGTTACACCCCTTATTGGAGGTGAATGTACTGTGTTTGTGTGTGTGTGCTTGGGTGTGTGCTTGTCTGCATGTGTGCATGCGTGGTGTATATGTACGTGTATGTATGTTTGTGTGTGTGTGTGTGTGTATGTGTGTGTGTGTGTGTGTGTGTGTGTGCGCGCGCGCGTGTATGTGTGTGTTTGTGTGTGTGTGTGTGTGTGTGTGTGTGTGTGTGTGTGTGTGTGTGTGTGTGTGTGTGTGTGTGTGTGTGTGTGTGTGTGTGTGGTGTATATATGTGCTTGTGTGTGTACTGGTTGCATTCATGCACATATATGATATATGTGCATATGCACTTATGTGCTTGTGTGGGTGCATAGGTGTGCGTTTGTCAGTTCTATGAATTTCAGCATAATTTTCCAATTTATTTCTGCATCCATGTAATATACTTTTGATTATAGACAAATCACTTTTAGAGATTGTGAACTGTATTTTTGTATGTTTATCCTCTTCTCTTTGTTTCAATGATAAAAATCATTCCAGAAATATCAAAGGGGATTACACTGTCCCCACCAATATACAAATGACAGAATGTCCAGCTTACGAGAGCATTGCTAGAGAGGGAAAAGGTGCTGAAAGACTCTATGAAGACATTGAGAGCAGAGATACAAAGGGGAATTGAAAAAAACCTGATCGGAGAACATGTTTTCATAGGCCAAGCAAGCATACAAGTACAAATTTATAATTAGTTAACAGTATTATGCTGAAAATTAATCATGATTATACAGTGTAGCTATTTGACTTCGCCTAATTATATTCACCAATGTTCAGCAGCTTGCTATATAATCGTTATTCTATTGTCTACATGGGATAGCTGGATTTAATATAGTCGGTGTAATATGCATAACAGGATAAGCACTAGTACTCGCGCGTGCATGCACGTGACTCTACTTACGTACAATTATGCAAATAGTAGAAAATGGCCGCCATTTGTCACGAATCTGACTGATGAAATTTCCGTCATTTCTTCTTTGAAACTCTGCTATAAAGTTGAAGAATAGGCTGAAATTTTGTTGTCCTTAAGTATTTAAGACTCTCGTGCGAAATTACGTCCTCTACAGGAAAAATACTTCAATATGTCGTCTTCGTTAAAAGAACAACAGATTGCAAACAAAATGTTGTGAGTACCGTCTAAGTTGTATGTTTGTTTGTGTGCGTGTGGTGTGTACGTATGTGTGTATATGTATGTGTATGTCTATCGTGTGTGTGTGTGTGTGTGTGTGTGTGTGTGTGTGTGTGTGTGTGTGTGTGTGTGTGTGTGTGTGTGTGTGTGTGTGTGTGACATGCCATAATTATATACATGTTTTGCAGTGTGCTTAATAAGTGGTCTTGCATAGCCAGACCCTGTCAAGAGAGGTGGCAGCCATCGTGAAAAGGGAGGAGCTAGAGTGAGGATCTGGCCACACAAGACTACACAGAAAGTGCCCTTCAAGGTTTGTACACACTCCTGGTTAGTACACACTCCTGGTTAGTACACACTCCTGGTATGTACACACTCCCAGATAGTACACTCTCCTGGTTAGTACACACTCTTGGTTAGTACACACTTCTGGTTAGTACACACTCCTGGTTAGCACACACTCCTGGTTAGCACACACTCCTGGTCAGGACACACTCCTGGTTAGTACACACTCCTGGTCAGGACACACTCCTGGTTAATACACACTCCTGGTTAGGACACACTCCTGGTTAGTACACACTCCTGGTTAGTACACACTCCTGTTTAGCACACACTCCTGGTTAGTACACACTCCTGGTTAGTACACACTCCTGGTTAGTAGACACATTATGTTAGTAGACACTCCTGCTTAGTAATCATATTTAATTAGCTGTTGCCAATCCTATCATTCAACAGGTGGGGGTTGTTTGTGACAGTTGAACATTCAAAATATGCACGCCACACATGTACCTACACAGAGAGATGTATCTGATTTCGTGTGTATGCATAGTAGTTGAGATCATGACAAACGACCTGGTTTGGTGATAGAAATACACATACATGTAAATATGTACAGGCACGACATCAAGTTAGGTGTGTGACAGTTGTAATGTCTAGCTGTGGGGAATGCATGATTGTGTGTAGATCTCAGACTTCCACCTTAAAATTTATCAAACGAACGAGTTTGTGAAGTTATTACCTGGCCACTCGAATACGCCAGCAAAATCATGATCCACAGGCATACTTGAAATTGTGCCAGAGAATCAGCGTCACCATTCAGAAATTCAACACTGATTGCGTGTTAGGTACTTGCTTATGAAATTTTAATATACATATATATATACATTATTATTATTATTATTTTATGTTTATTGTAATATATGTGTATATATGCTTAATTTATGTATATCATTTCTTATCATTATTTTTATATCACTATCCACAAATATATATATATATATATATATATATATATATATATATATGTACATGTATGTATGTATAAGATTTATTTGGTTCATATGAACAGTCTTCAAGTTCAAAAATCTTGAAATTCTGAAGCATCTCATGGTCTTATTTACTGCAAGGCCAGAGACATGGTTCTGTCTTTCTGTACTGTACCACCACGTTTGGTCATCACATTGAATTCCCACTGGTGGTCATGTTATCACATTCAACTATCACTGATGGTTGCATCTAGTAGTCATCAAGGTCATGACAATCCATTAGGAGGACGTTTGTACAGTGTATAGTGTGTGGAGATATGAAGAACTGAAGAACTGTGTACACAGCAGGCTACCTAACGTTACATTAGTGCCTATTAACATTTTACCATGTGTACAGGCTTCCAACCATACTAGTGTGCAACTCTGCCAGTTAGCAGGTTTTAACATGGCCTAATTTTTCACTAGTTGCTTTCAATGTGGTCCACATGTGTGTGACTCCTAAGGCCTTCGTGAGATGATTCATAAGTCCTCTCTTGTGGAGCTAGACTCTACTGTAATACTTTCCACTGATGGTTGCATTAAGTAGTCATCAAAATCATTATAATCCATTAGGAGAATGGTTGTACAGTGTATACTGTGTGGAGATATGAAGAACTGATTCACTGTATACACAGCAGGCTACCTAGCATCACATTAGTGTGTATCATCATTTTACCATGTACACAGGCTTCCAACCGTACTAGTGTTCAACTCTGTCACTTAGCAGGTTTTAACAGGTCCTGGACCTAATCTTTCACTAATTGCTTATCCAATAAGTCCTTTAACCCAGAACAAGGGAGGGAGGGAATAGTTGTGAACAAGCAGTTGATAGTGGTGTGTATGTGTGTGTGTGTGTGTGTGTGTGTGTGTGTGTGTGTGTGTGTGTGTGTGTGTGTGTGTGTGCACATGTGCATGCTTCTTTATACATGTAAGGTGTACTTGTGTACATTACTTGACCCATACACCCAATCTTGTCACTAAGGACACATCTTCCTTCTAAACTTACTTTCAATGGTCTACATTATGATTCTTGCGGTCAGGGAATCCTATGTTGTGTGTGATTTCAAATACCAAGAACACCCTATTCATTGTAGAATTCTTCCACTGGGATGAAGTAGGCAGCATTGGTGAATTGTCAACAGCTACCACATGAATGCAATAGGAACTAGAAGGGTGTCAAATCATCCATGAATAACATGTTTTTGTGCAAGCCATTTGTTCCACATGGTTCATAAGTGTGTGACTCCTAAGTTCTTCGTGAGATGTAGCTCATTTGCACACGGTTGAAATTGTGTGGTAAGTCCTCTCTTGTGGAGCTAGACTCTACTGTAACACTTCCCTGATTGATTTGACTTTCACTATCGCATCAATCTGTCCCTATGGTCCAAAGTGCTTCCTGATCATCATTTTAGGGTCAGAAGGGTAGCTTAATTTGTGGCACATCTCCTAGTGTTAGGAGCCCCTTTGTGGTCGCTCACAATATTCTATTGCAGCGGCGTTGAACAAATGACCTATTGACTGAAGATTGGAAAATGAAATACAAAATTTCATATTTATAAGATTACATACAAGATTAATAACATAATAATAGCACATACACATGCACACACACACATACACACACACACACACACACAAACACACACACACGCACACGCATACGCAAACACACACAGGAATGCAACTATTTGCTATTAGAAACTGGTATGGTACATTTCCATTCTCACAGAAGCAAATAGCAGGAGCAATACAGACTGTGCTTTAATTTTTTGAAGCTTATTTGGATTTCATTGACACCCACGAAAGCTCCAGTGATATAATTAGCTCTTAGATTTCTTGTAGATTTATTTCATTTTGTATGACAAGTACTTGTTATTAAATTGAATAATTGAATCTAAAGACACACGTGATGCCCTATATATACAGTGAACAAGTTGTTCCCGCTCCAATTTTGGGTATAAAATCCGCAACACCCTTCGAATTCGAGAGGACGGCCATATAGATAATAGACACTTGATAATTAGTAGAAGAGATTGTTCTTGGACACCAGAATGACGTAATGCGGCGTACTAATCGTTATTAAATACTCCCCACCCAGATGACAGAAGCGAATTTGAACTTCACCATTAGTGTTTTCTAACTATAGGGGGGGGAGGGGGCGGATTTCAGACCAACTTGTGTTTTCATGTCAGTTGCCCGTTAAATTTTAAAAGACACACGTGATACCCTATATATACCGCAAACACTTCGTTCCCGCTCCAATTTTCGGTATAAACCGCAACACCCTATAGCTAGGCCTTCGAAAGAACGGATAATTATCATTAAATATTTATTAGAAGAGAGTTTTTGGACACCAGAATGAGGCAGAAGAGTTTATTTTTCTCGATTACGCTTTTTGTGGTGGTTTTGACGGGTAAGTCCTCTCTCGCCGAGAGTCTACTGTAATACGGTCTTGGGTGATACTTTCACTGTCGTATTAATCTGTTCACATAGTCTAAAACGTTTTCTGATCATCATTTTAGGGTCATATTACATATTAGGTAACACAATTTGTGCCATTAGTGTTAGGAGCTTTCTCGTGGTCTCTCACAATCCGTTTCTCCTATTCACTGTCGCTGAATCAGCGACAGTGAATAGGAGACCTATTAACGGTGCACGAGGTTCGGAAAGGTACCTGCAAAATCAACGAATCATTAATGCCTTTGGGGTTATTAGCACTAATAGTAAGTACTACATTTGAGGGAATCTTCTCTAATCTCAGTTTCGGAAGAAATCGAATCTCGGCAGAAGAAATCGATCACCCTCGATGTTGTTAAACTTTAACTGAAGATTTAATGTGACTTAGTCTAGTTCTTAGACAATTCATTCTTAGACTATATCAAATATTAAATTTTGTTTTCCAGTGTTGACGGAGTCTTCTAAAATCGTAAAAAATCGATCACCCTCGATGTTGTCAAACTGCTGCATGAAGATGTAATGTGGGTAGTTATATCAAACATTACGTTAAACTGTTGTTTTCCATTCCTTTTTCTGTGCGCCGCCAAGTTTGACATTTTGACGGTTTATTTGTTAGTCATTATTGCAGCGATTATTCAATTCCTTAAGCCTTCGTACGCTCTCAGCCAAGGTTGACACTTACGTGCATTGACGATAAATGTAGCAGAGTCGCTTAGTGACCCACGCCACACGTACAGTCATTGGGGTGTAGTAAACAGTAATTTCCCGCCGGATAACTGAATTCAGCTACGCTCTCGGACTGCATGCTGCTTCTAATAATTACCATTGCTTATTAAATCAATAATAACGTGGATATTGAATGACAATTACACGTGCAAGCTTGTGCTTCTGATGATACTAGACTGAACCGTCACGAGACGACAAAAAGGTAACCCATTATTAATTTTATGCATCTACGCATGGTAATCCAAATTTCTCCAGGACAAGTTCCGATTATTTTTATGTCTCTGGTTCCTTTATCCATAGACCCTAGATACCTATGGTTTATCCCATTATTATGTACTAGTAGCTGGTACGAGAGAGTGGGTAGCTACATCGTTTACACTGTTGAATTGATTCAAACCGTACATCGTGTAGGGTCTATAGGCTAATATAGTATCTAATCATAGTAGGCGATTTGCACACTCACACATTCTCCACTATTCAGATTTACCTTCTAGTTAGACTCGTATGTGGCATATGGTGAACTGGCTTCAACTTCGACTTGGTCTCCACTTGCATAGTGTACAGTAAGTGTTACAATGTTACTTAACACTTTGACAGCGATTTGACACTGTAAGACATACGTGTACCATTACTCAGAGTATTGAGGTTTGATTGATATGTTGTTCTAAATTTATGACATGAAATGTCAATTTATCTTTCAATTTCTTCAATTTCTTCAGTCTCTGTACACTCTCAGCCAAGGTTGGAGGATGATACAAACACCAACCTAGATGGGTCCACCATCACCATAACCCCATCCAGTACCTACAAGGTTTACTGCAATGCTCCTAGTATCACCAAGGACTGGTACAAGATAAATGGGGGTAGGAGTACATTTATAGCAAAGGATCCGCAATCTGTTCCTGACCATGGTTATGCCAAAAGGTCATCTGACTCACTGGCTTTACATTTTGAGCCTTTTCGAACAAATGATATTGGAGAATACCAGTGTAGATATACATCAGGCTACCCACTCTCTGGCTTTACTACAAAGACAATCTATTTAAGTGAGTACATATTTTCATGATTGCTTTGACGCATATGTATACGTCAAATAATAATCCCTTGAAATCCTCCAAACAGCAAATGTACATAAATGTGCGCTAGTTAAATCAAATGTACATATATGTGCGCTGGTTAAATGGGGGTGACAAATTAAGTCCCTACATTTTACAACATTCAGAGCTTCAGTGATTAGAAGTCTACCAGTTTAACAACAACCAATATCTATAATTTATTTATAGATTGTTTATATATCACTGACAACAGCTTTTTAATTACATTCCGTGATAATTGTCAACTCATAATGTATGCAAACTCATTTGGTTAAATCACTACAGTGTGTGTACAGTGCACTTACACAATTAATTGCATATCAATAACCCATTATGTATGTAGGCAAACTTTAGACTTCCTGTTTACTGGGTTCAACTACTGTACAGTGAAGGGGGAGGTTTGAATGTGAAGAACAAAAGAGATTTTATGTGTGGCCTGTCACATAATGAATGAACTTTGGACATCTGTACACATATTGTACATTCTTTGGCATTGTAACTTTGCCAGCTAATCTTTGTCATAATGATGGATAGTATGCCATATAAGATATGTATTTGTTGTATAATGAGAAACCCTATGTATATCTTTGTCATTGTATGTATGTAGCTACCCCAACACCTACTCCAACACCTGTTCCAACACCTGCTCCAATGCCTCCCTCCAAGGTCCAAGGTGTCACTGTTAGTAGAACTGTACAACGTTCATCTCCAGCTTTGAGTGTGTCATGGAGTGCAGTCAGTGGAAGTGGTATCACCTACACTGTATGTTACAGTACAACTAGTGGAACACAGTCTGATCCACCATCTGGTGCTAACTGTGATACTAGGGGAATCACTGGTACATCTACCACACTGGGTCTACTTAGTAGAGGAACCACTTACTACATCTGGGTAGCTGCTGTGTCATCAGGTAGACGAGGACCATACAGTGATAGACAACGAAAGGCAACTTACCGAGGTGAGCCGTCTCAGGGTAACTGTAACATGGTACACCTAGCATTATATACAGTGAATATTTGTTTATCTGCCCTGGTCAATCCGTCATACTGTTTTATCTATACCAGAATATACAGGAATAGAAAGATTATACACAATTATAAACAATTACAATTTGAAACAATTTATTCATTTTAGGAGATATGATAAACTCTATTCCTATTAGCTGTGGTAGTTCCAATAAATATATTATACACATGTAGAAAATTATGTTCACATTTACGTACTTCACATAACCACAACAGTAAATTTACATTATAACCTATATTGCACAAGAAGTTGACCAATTTCAAACTTCCGAGAATTCGTATGTATGAACTTTACTGAATGTAATCTCCTCAGTGAAGGTTCTTTTGAACCTGAAAAAATAGCCAAGTAATTGGAATGTGGGGGTGGCAGCCCTTTGAGTTTTAAACCCAGTTGCTTGTTTTGGTTTCAATCAACATAAATATTAACATAAAGTTTATAGTATTTTTATTTTCTCCAGTAGAAAATAGTATGCACTTTACTGAATGTAATCTCCTCTGTGAAGGTTCTTTTGAACTTGAATATAATACCCAAGTAATTTGAATATGGCATAGTTGCCAACCCTTGAAAATCCCCTTCAGAGACAAATATGTATGTACACCTATGTGCTGCGGCCAAAATGGCTTAACGAATATAATAGGTTTAGTATAATTATAGTTTGTGCTTGATAAATTGCTGGAAATGTAGAGTCTAGAACCTTGTTTAATATCATACTTCACTTTATGACGTCACATTGCAAATGGCTGTCGAATGCCGGGCGAATCTAAAAGCCAATTTTTGAGGGATAATTTGATGTTATGCTCCATAGGAAAGAAACTTTACCTCTTTAGATTGATGAATTGATGACGAAAACCCACGAAAATCTTTCCAAGAGCTTCAAAATTGTCAATCAGAGATCCGAATACTGCCGAAGGTCGAACGAAAGTCGAACAGGCCGCTAAATATTCATTCCACTAGAGAATAACGAATGACGATGAAGCAGCTAGATAGAATCAAAGCACTTTTGTCGATTGTGATGACACTTCTAAGGACGTTTTGAATGAAAATAATCGGATTTTGTACCCTGCATGTGGTTTACTGTTGTTAAATCCGGGACATTTCAGTGAATTTCCCCAATCCGTGCCGGACATGTTGCCACTGAAACATTCGTGACTGTCCCGGATGATTCGGGACAGTTGGCAACTATAATATGGGGGTGGCAGCCCTTTGAGTTTTAAAACCAGTTACTTGTTTTGGTTTCAATCAACATAAGGTTTATAGTATTTTTATTTCCTCCAATAGAAAATAGTATACACTGGGAGGTTTACTAAGTGGATGTTTTATGTTCAGTTCCTTCACAGGTTGGTCCTCCTGTTCTCACCAAAGCAGTAAGCTCAGGTAGACCAGCTCTTGGAGTGACCTGGACTGCACCTTCTAGTGAACGTATCATCACTAAATACCAAGTACGGTACGCAATAAAAAATACTTTTTGGAGTACAAAGGATGTAACATCAACATCCATCACCCTGGAGAGGCTTTCTGCTGGTGCTATATATGATATTCAAGTGAGAGCTGTTTCCGATGTTGGAGCTGGTCAATACAGTCAAACAAGTACAGAGACTACATATCGTGGTATGAATTTCATTGCAATAATTTACATACAATATAGGGCCATGAATCCAGACCCCTAGCACCTAAATTGGATCATTATCTGTTCTTCTTTCTGTTAAGAATATCATACCACAGGTTGTGAATTATTGTGTTGATATTGAATGGCACGGGCAAATTTCAACAAATAAATAGCAGCCCTGGAAGTCTTGAATTACTTACTGGTCACATTGTACAATGGAACGTCTTCAAAGTGCATAACTGCCATAGGAAGCCTTGTATATAGCCTTTTCCATAACTATGAAATTAAGGCTTCAGCTATACGCCACAATGATCTCTATAGCTACTGCCTTTGGGTGCTACCCTTATTGGCACAATAAATGGCCACCATTTTTGTTATCACTACAATCCTGATCCTAGTAGGCATGTTTGTGAAAGTAGAAGCATTAATATAGGAAAAAGTGGCCCTATTATTAAGCATACAAAATACATTGCGTCATCATAATATACCTTAGTGAGGGAAGCGATCTATAACCTACTGTGACTGTGTACATCTTGACAATACACTGGACTGGATGCCTAGTATAGTAGCCTCCTGGCTAAAGGCTCCCCTAGGTTGAAATAAGCTTGCTTAACTGGAACTGTAGCACTTGTAAACATATGATGCATTGTATTACACTTACCCTACTTCCGTAATATTATGTACCACTGGTCATAATATCATATTATGTATTATTATTATTATTATTATTATTATTAGATATTACAGTGCTTTGGTAGGGTTTCCCCAAAACAGCACTACACATATAAAAGTAAACGTACATACATAGATAACCACTCAGATAAAAATTAAATTAAATAACGAGGACAAACTCCAAGGGAGTGACATAAGAAAGTAGCAGGTACATCGAAATCTACAGTTAAAAGGTGGCTAAACTAACAGATCTTCCCGCAATCTCCACATAGCAATCACTCGCTTGACCACATCATTATCTTTGATTGAATTCAGCACTTCTATTGCAAAGTTCTCATCTGTGACATCCTTTAGGGTAGCTCTTAAAGCCTTTCTCTCCACATCCAATGCCTCACACTCACTGAGGAAGTGGCTAACGTCTCCTACTGCCTTGTGGCACAACAAACACAACCTTTCCCCTCTCTCCTTCTTTTGCCATCTTCCTGTCTCCACCTCTAACTTGGGGCAACCACTTCTAAGTTCTGCCATCAATCGCCTTTGGTTTTTATTTAAGATATTAACAACTCCTCCATCCTGCCATTCCTTATAACCTAAATCACCACACACCCCAGCCCAATACTGTAATTTAGATGACCTATTACACCCTTCTACCCATTCCAATCTAAGCTTTCTCCACATACTATCATTTACCATCTCTTCAATCTGCCTATCTGATAACCCCCTAAAGAATTCCCTACATCCTCTTCCCAATTTCTCCCACCCCAACATCAGGGTCACTTTTGTAATTCCGTCCTCCCAATCATTCCTACCCTTTGCCCATACCAAAATCTTGGAGAGTAATCTATTTTCCCTTAATCTATGCACTTTCACCCAATATCTAATTGCCCGTCTTCTAGCCTCCCACCTCAAGGGGGTCAGGCCTGCCTCCAACTCCAGCCCAAGTAAAGGGAAACGGGAATGAACACCTAAAAAACTTCTTATTGCAGCCCTCTGCACTCTCTCCAATTTCGCATCATTGCCACTCAAAACTCCCCATATTTCACAACCATATAATAGCGTGCTCCTCACCATTGAGACGTACAACTTTGAAAAGGTTGCCCATCCTACATTTCCCAGATTCCTTACCAGCCTCATGACCCCATATAAAGCTTTTCTACCGTTATCCATTAAAGCCTCTCTCATCTTCTCGCCATTCGAAAACTCATTCAATACGATCCCCAAATATTTATACTCTGATGCCATACTCAAAATTTCCTCTCCAATTCTAAATTCCACAATAGATCTTCTTACACATTTCTTCCGAAAATGGACTACACTACATTTCTCTGCATTAATCCTCAATTTCCATTGGTTGCACCACCTATGAACAATCTCCAAAGCTCTGTTTAAATCTGAAGTTTTTTCAGCTGTAATCACTAAATCATCCGTATTCATCATTTCTCTTTATTAATTTTAGCTCCATCTCAATTTACTATTGGCGTCATTACACCCTCCACAACCACCCTCACTGTGAGATGGGATGATGAGGGATTTAGCTACAGACTACATGTACAGAAGAAGGGATCTACAGAGATCAACACATTCGGACCTGTTACTCCACCCTACAACATCACTGAACTGGAATCAAACACAGAATACACTGTGGTTGTTGAGGCTTACAACCCACTTGGGAGTGCCAACGGGAGTGTAGTGGGGTACACTCTACCAGAAGGTGAGGGTAATCTATTATTAGAGATGGTATAGCTAACTTGTGTCCCATGCCATGTTGAAGTTCCAGCTCAGTATTGTAGCCTGGAGTGAATGAAAATATTGACTAAATCTTTTAAGAATCACTGGCTTTGCTCCCACTTGGAACTGGAGTCAGAACAGAAAAGAATGCTTTCTGAAGCAAATCAATGAAAACACTGAACTAGAGATCGAATGTTGACATTCACACCTGGTGAAGCTTTTTGTACTTTGTCTCCTACAGATATCCCACGCTTCCCTGCAAACATATCATGGGATAATTTTTTCTTGTCTTTTTTGTCAGATTAATCATCGATTACTGCCAAAAAAGTACCATGCACAGAATTACAGTATTATACAAAGGGACTGTACTGCAGGTTACCTTGATGGAAACAAACACCATTGTAGTGAATGTACTAATAGACGATTAATTACTATTATACATCTGGGTGTATGTGCCCATATACACCAGGTATACCGGTATATACACACAGTGATGTCATTGAAGTGAATGGAAAATGCCCACCCAACGGGATACTATATGACTTATAGACATCCATGATATCCTGAGCTGATAGTTAGAATGTGTGTTATGATAATCTCTCTCTTCAATTCAGTTCCCGAGGGCTTGGTACTAGAAGTGTTATCCTCCACCTCCATCAGAGTGACATGGACCCCTCCTCCCAATGCTGAACGTTTACCTCTCACCTATCATGTTGGCCGCTCCTCAGAGTTCACTGCTGAGGGGTCTACTCCAACCACAAATCTGTCACTGGTCCTCACTGGTCTACATCCATTTGATGTGTATACAGTAACTGTTGAGGCAGAGAATAGAGGAGGAAGAGGAGGACCAACCATGAAGGAAGCTCGGACATTGAGTGATGGTATGCTCTATGTATGTGTAGTGATCTCCCCAGATAATATCAAGGCATATTGGGTTGAGTGTGTGAGCACACTGCATGGTGTGATTGTGGTGCAGGTATCAACCAAAGGAAGTCTCTGTTCTGTGTCAGATCAATGTCAGTACATTTCATCTTCTATGCACTTGAGCTTGCACTCAAGGGTGCTGAACACTTGACCATTTCACTAGACATGAGGCACAATGTGCTGCAATGCACAGGAGATGAATAAATTATCTTGTATGGCTTCCCCAATGACCCGAACACTGTTTGTGAGGAATTTGAAAGTCTTCCTCTGGTATTGAAGGTGTATTGGCCAATTTGCCTCAAAATATGTTTGGAGAACACTGAAATATTTTGTATGCCATGACAATGGCCCTAGTTTACTGTTTTTTTGTCTTCTCTATGAATTCTGATGGAATTTATGTGTGTGATCATTGTACGTCGGAGATAGTACGTACTTCAGAAATGACTTCTTACAACTCTTGTTTGAAATATGTGTAGACCATATTTGTATGGGTTGAGTTTCTCCTTGAATTATAGTTGCTAAGGACAGTTCCCTGCAATGTATACTTTCATATATAGTTCTCCATATGTGTATGTATTGTTATTAAATTTTTATTATTGTTAATTATTCATAACGGTTCATATCACCTCCTGCAGTACCTTCAGTAGCTCCTAGTAGCCCTACCACTGGCGAAAAAAAATCAAAAAGTGCTCTTCTTCAGTGGTCCATACCACTGAGGAGTGGTAGGAATGGGATCATCATCCAGTACAGAGTGGAGTTGTCCAAACAACCTAGGTATAGGAATGTGAGGAACATAACAGTACCTGTTAAGGATCCATCATTTCATGGACCATCCACCGTAACTCACAATTTGACTGATCTAACACCATTTACTAACTACTACTTCCGAGTGGCAGCCGTCAATGATGCTGGAGTTGGACCATTTAATCATCCCTATAAGAGCTTTAAAACTGAACCAGATTGTGAGTGCTTAACATTAATATATTTTTCTATTGTAACTGCAAAAATGTGAAACTGAACAACAAAAATGGCTACTCATTGTCCTTTTACCTAACACTTCAGTTCCTGGTCCAGTGTCAAACTTGTCCTATCAGATAATGTCGAACACTTCAGCAAAGATAATGTGGAGTGAACCAGAGGAACCAAATGGAGTCATTACCGGATATGATGTGACATTTGGTGATTATGGGGACTACAGTGGACATAGAATGGAGTCAACTCTAAATACCATGAAAGAGCTAATGGACCTGAGTAAGTGGTTCTGGTTATATTGATGTTTGGTACAGGTCAGCATCCATCATTTCACCACCACTCCATCCTCACAGCACCAGAGACTCCAATAAATGTAACCGTACAGGCTAAACACATGGTTGGAATTGGAAAGCCCAACAGTATCACTCTCTTTACTAAGGAAGGAGGTTTGTATATGTTCAAACTGTATGTGCATGTACTTCCAGAGGTCAATGTGGTTTTGTGAAAACTAGAGAACACCTCTTTCAAAAAGGCATGCTCTTATCCTCTAAACAACCCTCTCTCTTGTAAAACAGTTCGTAAAGCATGAGATTCTTTAATGCATCAACAACATCAATCAAGTGATTTGAGCTAGTGTGGGGACAATAGCCATAGTATGAGTTTTATTTTAACTTAAATTAGCATTGTATATATAGTTTCAATAATACTTAATTTCTATAGTGTTTATATCTTCACCTAGTTCCAACTGTAGCACCAAAGAATGTCACTGTTGTCAGGATCAACAGTACAGCAATATCTGTTTCCTGGAATCCACTGACTCTACAAGAAGCAAGAGGATGGCCAGTCTACATGGTGTTTTGGGAGAGTATTTCCCAGCGAACTACTCGTGCTGTCCCGTCGGTCAATACGCGTGATTCCAGTGTCGTCATTGGCAACCTGAATCCCTACTACTACTACTCAATTGTTGTACAGGTCAGCACTGCAGCTGGTACAAGTGAAGAACTCAGGAGTCAACCTGGTGAGTTTCAACCTATGCTTTTTGCTATCCTTATTCACACATGTGCATACACAACTATACTCTTGTTTACATGAACACCCTATACACATGAACACACACACACACACACACACACACACACACACACACACACACACACACACACACACCTCATTGAAATGAAACAGCCTCTATACAGCTCTTGTCAAGAGTCATACACATAATAAGCATGTGATTGTGAAAACATCTTTGAATGGTGTGTTGTTGGGTACACTGTGTACTCAATGTTGGTTTAATACAGACTAGTCACTACTTGAATGGTTCAACTAGCACATCATTGTCAGAATTAACTTTGCTTTTAACATTCATTTTCACAAATTTGTTGCAAATATAGCATACACATACACGCACACACATACATACACACACACACACACACGCACGCACGCAAACACACACACACACATACACACACACCACTATTGTCTGCTCATTCATGACTATTTCCTCCCTACCTTGTCTTGGGATTCAAGTATTTATTGGATAAGCAATTCATGAATAATTAGGTCCTGTTAAAACCTGCTAACTGGCAGAGTTGTACACTAGTATGGTTGGAAGCCTGTACACATGGTAAAATGTTGATAAATACTAATGTGCATGATGCTAGGTATATAGCCTGCTCTGTATACAGTTCTCCATATCGGATACTCATTCTCCTTCCATGCAGTTGTGGTTGAACCCACATCTACTAATCCATACAATGTCATAGAAAACACACATAGTGCATTTTTGAACTAAATATTTTTATGATAAAGTTATTTTTAATATGCAGATACAATTAATTTTAACTCACCAACCCACAGTCTATCACAATGAAGCTACAGTAACTGTAAAATTATATACTTTTCCTAGTCCTCCTAGTTAATGATATCAAGAATAATGGGTTGGATTCAGATGCCTCCAGTGATGGCTTATCAGCTGGACTGTTTGTTGCTGGACTGTTTTCTGGTGTAATAGCTGTGCTATTGGTAGAAGGAATTATCTGTGGAGTGTGTAAGATATCAAAGATGTCT
>OZ026551.1:1409017-1416517 GCA_964020155.1 Chondrilla cf. caribensis | reverse complement strand
TCTAAAATTTATTAATACGTACATATTACTGACAACAGCTTTTTAATTACATTCCATGATTATTGTCAACTCATAATGTATACAAATTTATTTGGTTAAATCACTACAGTGTGTGTACAGTGCACAATTACACATTTTTTTGCAAATCAGTAATGTGTGTAGGCAAACTTGAGATTTCCTGTTTATTGGGTTGAACAACTCTACAGTCACTGAGAGAGGGGAGGTTCGAATATGAAGAACAAAAGAGCTCTCTCGTGTGGTCTATCACATAATAAATGAAATAGGGACATCTGTACACATATTGTACATTCTTTGGTATTGTAACTTTTGTTGAAGCCCGCTAATCTTTGTCATAATGATGGATAGTATATGCCTTATAAGATATGTATTTGTTGTATAATGAGAAACCCTATATATGTATCTTTGTCATTGTATGTATGCAGCTACTCCAACACCTGTTCCAACACCTACTCCAATACCTCCCTCCAAGGTCCAAGGTGTCACTGTTACTAGAACTGTACAAGGTTCATCTCCAGCTTTGAGAGTGTCATGGAGTGCAGTCAGTGGAAGTGGTATCACCTACACTGTATGTTACAGTACAACTAGTGGAACACAGTCTGATCCACCATCTGGTGCTAACTGTGGTACTAGTGGAATCACTGGTACATCTAAAACACTGGGTTCACTTAGTATAAACACCATCTACTACATCTGGGTAGCTGCTGTGTCATCAGGTGGACGAGGACCATACAGTGATAGAAGACAAGAGAGAACCTACCAAGGTGAGCAGTCTCAGGGTAACTGTAACATGGTACACCTAGCATATACAGTGAATATTCGTTAATCTGCCTCAGTTAATCCCCCAAACTGTTTTATCTATACCGGAATATACAGGAATAGAAAGATTACGCACAATTAGAAACAATTACAATTTGAAACAATTTATTCATTTTAGGGGATATGATAAATTCTATTCCTATCAGCTATGGTAGTTCCAATAAATTTTATATACATGTAGAAAATTATGTTCACATTTACGTACTTCACATAACCACAACAGTTACATTATAACCTATATTGCACGAGAAGATGACCCATTTCAAAATTCCGAGAATGCAATTAGAAATTAGACTAGAATTTGTATGTATGCACTTTACTGAATGTAATCTCCTTTGCGAAGGTTCTTTTGAACTTGAAAAAATACCCAAGTAATTTGAATATGGCATTATGGGGACGGCAGCTCTTTGAGTTTTAACCCAATTACTTGTTTTGATTTCAATCAACATAAGGTTTATATATAATATTTTTATTTCCTCAAGTAGATTGTATAGTATACACTGGGAGGCTTACTAAGTGGATGTTTCATCATCGATTGTGATGACACTTCTAAGGATGTTTTGAATGAAGATAATCGGATTTTGTACCCTGTGGTTTACTGTTATTAGATCAGGGATATTTCAGTGATTTTCACCAATCCATGTAGGACACATTGCCACTGGAAAAATTTAGGACTGTCCCGGATGATTCGGGACAGTTGGCAACTATGATATGGTGGTGGCAGCCCTTTGAGTTTTAAACCCAGTTACTTGTTTTGCTTTCAATCAACATAAGGTTTATAGTATTTTTATTTCCTCCAGTAGAAAGTAGTATACACTGGGAGGCTTACTAAGTGGATGTTTATGTTCAGTTCCTTCACAGGTTGGTCCTCTTGTTGTCACCAAAGCAGCAAGCTCAGGTAGACCAGCTCTCAGAGTGACCTGGACTGCTCCTTCTAGTGAACGTACCATTACTAAATACGAACTGCAGTACGGAATAAGAAATACTGTATGGTTTAACAAGGATTTGACATCAAGATCCACCACCCTGGAGGGGCTTTCTGCTGGTGCTATATATGATATACGAGTGAGAGCTGTTTCCGATGTTGGAGCTGGTCAATACAGTCAAAAGAGTACAGTGACTACATATCGCGGTATGAATTCCATTGCTATAATTTACATACTATTAATTATAATATATGACCATTTAATCCAGACTCTATTTCTATCAGCTATGGTAGTTCCAATAAATATTATACACATGTAGAAAAAATATGTTTAAATATATACTTCACATGCCCACAACAGTGAATTTACATTATAACCTATATTGCACAAGAAGATGACCAATTTCAAAATTCCAAAAATGCAATTAGAAATTAGACCAGAATTCTTATGTATGAACTTTACTGAATGTAATATCCTCAGTGAAGGTTCTTTTGAACCTACAAAGACACCCAAGTAATTAGAATGTGAGGGCGGCAGCCCTTTGAGTTTTTAACCCAATTACTTGTTTTGGTTTCAATCAACATAAAATTTTATAATATTTTATTTCCTCCAGTAGAAAGTAGTATACACTGGAAGGCTTACTAAGTGGATGTTTTATGTTCAGTTCCTTCACAGGTTGGTCCTCCTGTTCTCACCAAAGCAGTTCGCTCAGGTAGACCAGCTCTTGGAGTGACCTGGACTAAACCTTCTAGTGAACGTACCATCGCTAAATACCAAGTGCAGTACAAAAGAAGTGGTAGCACTATTTGGAGTACAAAGGATGCGACAGCAACATCCACCACCCTGGAGAGGCTTTTGACTGGTACTAGTTATCAAGTTCAAGTGAGAGCTGTTTCTGATGTCGGAACTGGTCAATACAGTCAAATAAGTACAAAGACTACATATCGCGGTATGAATTACATTGCAATAATTTACATATATACGTATATTATATGACCATTAATCCAGACTCTATTCCTATCAGCTATGGTAGTTCCAATAAATATTATACACATGTAGAATACGTATTATTTTTAAATTTACTTTACATAACCACAATATTGAATCTACATAATAACCTATATTGCACAAAAACCAATGGCCAATTCAAAATTCCGAGAATTCAATGAGAAATTAAACTAGAATTCGTATGTATGAACTTTACTGAATGTAATCATCTCAGTGAAGGTTCTTTTGAACCTAAAAAGACACCCAAGTACAAAGACTACATATCGCGGTATGAATTCCATTGGAATAATTTACATAATATGATATAGGGCCATGAATCCAGACCACTATAGCACCTAAACTGGATCATTATCTGTTCTTTTGTCTGTTAAGAATATCATGCCACAGGTGAATTATTGTGTTGATATTCCCTCTCTTCCCGTTAGTTCCAGAACAAGTGACTGGAGTTGGGTTTACATTGAATAACACTAACAATGTTCTAACACTGACAATCACCTGGGACATTCCATCAAGTGAACTACCCATCACACACTATTTGGTGAGATTAGACGAGATCCAGCACAGGGTTGTTGGGGTTACTACTCTAACAATAACTGGTACTCCAGGAAGTACTTATACTTTTAGTGTCATTGCAGTGTCTGCTATTGGGTCTGGTGAATGGAGTGAAAGTGTAACAGTTCAACGTAAGTATATTCAGAAGTCAGTTTCCCATCTACCCATGCACATTTGTAGACAGTGTACAGTAATGATTAAAATAATTTACTACGTAATACTATGTTACTTGTGCACTAAGCACTTATTGTCCGCTTGTACTTGCAGAATACACCCAAGGTTGCAGAAGTACTCACACTAATTGACACCAATGAGATAGTAACATAATATAGAGTAACATCATTTACACTAGTTTACACAATTGACAGGTGTAAAATGGCAAGGGCATATTTCAACAAATAAATAGCAGCCCTGAAAGTCTTGAATTACTTGCTGGTCCCATTTTTCATTTTTTCAAAGTGCATAACTGCCCTAGGAACCCTCCTGGTAGACTTTTCCATAACTATGTAGCTAAGGCTTCAGTGATAGTTGAAGCATTTCAAAAGCCACAATGATCTCTATACTGCCTTTGGGAGCTACCCTTATTGGCACAATAAATGGCCACCATTTTTATCAGTACCATCCTGACCCTAGTAGACATGTTTATGAAAGTGGAAAGTTATTATAGGAAAAAGTGGCCTGAAGTATACAGAAATACATAGCATCATCATAATACACCTTAGTGAGGGAAGCCATCTATATCCTACTGTGACTGTATCTGATGGCATAAATGAATGAGAATATGTACATCTTGACAATACACTGGACTGGATGCCTAATATAGTAGCCTCCTGGCTAAAGGCTCCCCTTTGTTGAAATAAGCTTGCTTAACCGGAACTGTAGCACTTGTAAACATATGATGCAGTTATAGTACACATACCCTTATTCCATAATATGTGCCATGATTGTTTTTTGTACTCTGTGTATTCATCATTTCATTATTTAGTTCCAGCTATTGGAGTCACCACACCTTCTACAACCACCCTTATTCCGTAATATGTGCCATTGGTCTTCATACTACGTATGTGTATTCATCATTAATTTTCTCTTTGTTTAGCTCCATCTCAACCTACTATTGGTGTCATCACACCCTCCACAACCACCCTCACTGTGAGATGGGATGGTGAGGGATTTAACTATAGACTACATGTACAGAAGAAGGGATCTACAGAGATCAACACATTCGGACCTGTTACTCCACCCTACAACATCACTGGACTGGAATCAAACACAGAATACACTGTGGTTGGTGAGGCTTACAACTCACTTGGGAGTGCCAACAGGAGTGTAGTGGGGTACACTCTACCAGAAGGTGAGGGTAATCTGGACACTTCCTGTAATTATTAGAGGTGGTATAGCTAAGTTGTATCCAGTGCCATGCTAAACTTCAGCTTATAGTATAGTAGCCTAGAGAAGGGGAGAACATCGAAGAAATCCACTAATAATCACTAGAATGCATGGCTTTGCTCCTACTTTTTTAAAAATTGTCAGAAATGAAAGACACTTTCTGAATCACATCGATGATAACAACTGACTAGAGGACAAATGTTAACGTTCACACCTCAGCAAACAGATATCCTATCCTTTCCCTGCAAACAAATTCCTGGGATATCTCCGTTGGACAATGTGGCCCATTGAGAGTATGGTTATGCTTTTCCCATTGCAACGATTGTCGATTACCCTGAAGAGTCCCCCAAGCATGCCCTGTAAGGTTTCATTCTTGCATATTTTGAGGTTACTGCTGAAGAATGCACCTTGCACAGAACACATGTATTTTACGGAGGGTTATGCTGCAGATTATCTGGATTGAAACAAACACCTATGTAGCGAATATGGTAATAGACAATTAATTAATATTTTACATCCTGGTGTATGTCCCCATTTACTCTCACCTGGTTTATTGGGTCTAATGCACTCACAGTGGTGTCTTTGAATTAATTTGAATTAAATTAAATTCCCACACAACAAGATACTGAACAACATAGTCATCCATGATCTTGAGCTGATTGTTCAAATGTGTGTGTTATTTCTCCCTCATTTCAGTTCCCGGAGACTTGGTACTAGAAGTGTTATCCTCCACCTCCATCAGAGTGACATGGGCCCCTCCTCCCAATGCTGAACGTCTACCTCTCACCTATCATGTTGGCTACTCCTCAGAGTTTACTGCTGAGGGGTCTACTCCAACCACAAATCTGTCACTGGTCCTCACTGGTCTACATCCATTTGATGTGTATACAGTAACTGTTGAGGCAGAGAATACAGGAGGAAGAGGAGGACCAATCATGAAGGAAGCTCGGACATTGAGTGATGGTATGCTCTGTATAATATGTGTAGTGACCTTCCCAGATAAAATCAAGGCATATTTGGTTGAGCGTGTGAGCATCATTCTGTGTCAGATCAATGCCAGTACACCATCTTTTATGCACTCAAGCGTGCTGAACACTTGACCATTTCACTAGACATGAGGCACATGCAATGTGCTGCTGCAATGCACAGGAGTTGAATACATTATCTTGTGTGGCTTCCCCAATGGTCTGAACACTGTTCAGTAAGGAATTTTAAAATCTTCCTCCGGTATTGAGGGTGTATTTGTCTCAATATATGTTTGGAGAATACTGAAATTCTTTGTATGCTATGGCAATGACCTAAGATTATTGTACTTTGTGTTTTCTATGGATTCTGTGTTCACTGTACATCGGGGATAGTTGTGAGTATACTTTGGAACCTACCACCTCTCTAACTGAAGTTTGAAGTGTGTATATCCTATCCACTACAGTATGTATGTACATTGTGCAATAACAATTGTAATAGATTCCTGTACTATTGTCCAAATGTACATTGAATTGTGTTCTTATATCAGTGTAGCCCATGTTTGTATGGCTTGTTGTTCTCTATAAATCAGAATTGCTAAAAACAGTTTTCTGCAATGTTTACTTTCATATTTAGTTGTCGATATATGAACATGATGTATTATTCTTGATTATTGTTAATTATTCATAACAGTGCATATCACCTCCTGCAGTACCTTCAGTAGCTCCCAGTAGCCCTATTACTGTTGAAGTGAGATCAAGAAGTGCTCTCCTCCAGTGGTTCATACCACCGAGGAGTGGTAGGAATGGGATCATCATCCAGTACAGAGTTGACTTGTCCATACTCAAACAATCTGAGTATAGGAATGTGAGGAACATCACAGTAGATGTTAAGAATCCATCATTTGATGGACCATCCACCATTACCCACACTTTGACTGATCTAACTCCATTTACTAACTTCTTCTTCCGAGTGGCAGCTGTCACTGCTACTGGAGTTGGACCATTTAATCGACCCTATATGAGCATTGCAACTAAACCAGATTGTGAGTACATAACATTGTTATGTTTATATTGTGACTGCAAAAATGTGAAACTGAACAATAAAATGGCTACTCAAGAACTTTTACCTATCCCTTTAGTTCCTGGTCCAGTGTCAAACTTGTCCTATCAGATAACGTCGAACACTTCAGCAAAGATAATGTGGAGTGAACCAGAGGAACCAAATGGAGTCATTACCGGATATGATGTAACGTTTGGTGATTATGGGGACTACAGGGGACATACAATGGAGTCATTTAGAAGTACCGTAAATGAGCGTAGCCTAATGGACCTGTGTAAGTGGTTCTGGTTATATTGATGTTTGGTACAGGTCAGCATCCATTATTTCACCACCACTCCATCCTCACAGCACCAGAGACTCCAATAAATGTGACTGTGCAGGCTAAAAACACGGTTGGACTTGGAATACCCAGCAATATCACACTGTTCACTAAGGAAGGAGGTTTGTATACATTCGTACTGTATGTGCATGTACTTCCAAGAATGAAGTTGGTTTTATAATAACTAGTGATTCAGAACAAAATAATCTTTCAAGAAGACATACTCTTGTTCACTAAACAATCCTTCCTCTCGTAAAACTAGTCCGTGAAACATCAGATTCCTTTGTACATCAACAAGGTCAATGTTATTCTGTTTGTAAACTATGTACTACTACATATTTGGTGTCAGTGGAACCTGTTACATGTAAACCAAACACATGTCCATATCCACTATGTACATGTGTATTATATGCAGCTACTTTATCTACCTTTAGCTACCTTCATTTA
>OZ026551.1:1391517-1399017 GCA_964020155.1 Chondrilla cf. caribensis | reverse complement strand
TCGTTTATCCATAGACCCTAGATACCTATGGTTTATCCCATTATTATGTACTGGTAGCTGGTACGAGAGAGTGGGTAGCTACGTCGTTTACACTGTTGAATTGATTCAAGCCGTACATCGTGTAGGATCTATAGGCTAATATCGTATCTAATGATAGTAGGCGATTTGTGCACACTTAGTGTAGTTGCACCCTCTGCTATTCAGATATACCTTCTAGTTAGACTCATATGTCATGTGACGTATAGTAAACTGGCTTCAACTCCTTTTCGACTTGGTGTTTGACACTTTGATCCTACGACAGCCAATTGACACTGTATAAGACATGCATGTACTATTACTCACAATACAGTGGAACTTCTCTATTACAAACCTCTGTAATAAGGACACCATTCTGTGTCACAGTGTAGTACTGAAGTGTATAAAATTACCTCAGAATTAAAGGGACACTGAATCGGAAAAATACCTTAGCTTTAAAACATAGATACTGTTGAAAAACAGCTCTTTACGGAGTAAAAGCGTTCAAATCGTTACCATCGGTCCCAAAGTGTCCTTAATAGAGAGGTTCCACTGTATTGATGTTTGATTGATATGTTGTTCTAAATTTATGGCATGAAATGTCAATTTATCTTTCAATTTATTCAATTTCTTCAGCCTCTGTACACTCTCAGGCTCAGCCAAGGTTGAATGATGATACAAACTCCAACATAAATGGGTCCACCATCACCATAACCCCATCCAGTACCTACAAGGTTTACTGCTACCTTCCTGATATCGAAAAGAACTGGTACAAGATAAATGGGGGTAGTGCTAGTTCTATAGCGAAGGATGGACAACCTGTTCCTGGCCATGTTTATGCCAGAAGGTCTGAATCTGGCACACTGGGTTTACATTTTGATTCTTTTCGAACAAATGAAATTGGACAATACCAGTGTAGATATACATCAGCCAGACAATCCTCTCCCTTTACTACACTGACAATCTATTTAAGTGAGTACATATTTTCATGATTGCTTTGATGCATATGTATTCAAATACAAATCCCTTGAAATCCTCCAAACAGCAAATGTACATAAATGTGCACTAGTTAAATGCATGGGGTGACCAATTAAGTCCCTACATTTTACAACATTCAGAGAAACTGGTTAAGCTATACAGGTGTCTCATTGTTGGCTTGCAGTGTCTACTAAATTGAATCCGTCTTTTAGCAACAGGTTTTTAATTACATTCTGTGATTATTGTCAACTCATAATGTATGCTAACTCATTTGGTTAAATCACTACAGTGTGTGTACAGTGCACAATTACACAATTTTTAGCAAATCAGTAATCCTTCGTGTATGTAGGCAACTTGAGATTTCCTGTTTACTGGGTTGAACTACTGTACAGTGAGGGGGGAGGTTTGAATGTGAAGAACAAAAGAGATTTCTCGTGTGGCCTGTCACATAATAAATGAAATTCGGACATCTGTACTCATATTGTACATTCTTTGGTATTGTAACTTTTGTTGAAGCCAGCTAGTCTTTGTCATAATGATTGATTATATGCCATATAAGATATGTATTTGTTGTATAATGAGAAACCCTATGTATATCTTTGTCATTGTATGTATGCAGCTACTCCAACACCTACCCCTACATCTACTCCAAGTACACCTACTCCAATGTTACCCCCCAAGGTCCAAGGTGTCACTGTTGGTAGAATTGTACAAGGTTCATCTCCAGCTTTGAGAGTGTCATGGAGTGCAGTCAGTGGAAGTGGTATCACCTACACTGTATGTTACAGTACAACTAGAGGAACACAGTCTGATCCACCATCTGGTGCTAACTGTGGTACTAGTAGAATCACTGGTACATCTAAAACATTGGGTTCACTTAGTATAAACACCACCTACTACATCTGGGTAGCTGCTGTATCATCAGATAGACGAGGACCATACAGTGATAGAAGACATGAGAGAACCTACCGAGGTGAGCAGTCTCCGGGTAACTGTAACATGGTACACCTAGCATTATCTACAGTGAATATTCGTTAATCTGCCTCAGTTAGTCCCCCAAACTGTTTTATATATACCGGAATATACAGGAATAGAAAGATTACACACAAATATAAACAATTACAATTTGAAACAATTTAATCATTTTAGGGGATATGATAAACTCTATTCCTATCAGCTATGGTAGTTCCAATAAATATTATACACATGTAGAAAATTATGTTCGCATTTACATATTTCACATAACCACAACAGTGAATTTACATTGTAACCTATATTGCACAAGAAGATGACCAATTTCAAAATTCCGAGAATTTAATTAGAAATTAGACTAGAATTTGTATGTATGCACTTTACTGAATGTAATCTCCTCTGTGAAGGTTCTTTCGAACCTGATCAAAATACCCAAGTAATTTGAACATGGCATATTTGCCAACCCTTGAAAATCACCTTCAGGGACAATTATGTGTGTACACCTATGTTCTGTGGCCAAAATGGCTTAAAATATAATAGGTTTAGTATTATAGTTTGTGCTTGATAAATAGCTGGAAAAGTAGAGTTTAGAACCTTGTTTAATATCATACTGCATTTAGTGTAAAATTAATGTATCTTGGCTTACTATTTCAATTTAGACAACAGTAGATTAATATTATGATGAACATTAGCAGCCTATTAACTTTATTATGTCACATTGCAAATGGCTGTCAAATGACGGATGAATCTAAAAGCTGACTTTTGAGGGATAATTTGATGTTAGAAAAGTAATTTTACCTCGTTAGATTGATGAATTGATGACGAAAAACACACGAAAATCTTTCCAAGAGCTTCAAAATTGTCAATCAGAGATCCGAACACTGCCGAACGGAAGTCGAACAAGCCGCTGAATATTCATTCTACTAGAGAATAACGAATGACGATGAAGCAGCTAGATAGAATCGAAGCACTTTTTGTCGATTGTGATGACACTTCTAAGGATGTTTTGAATGAAGATAATCAGATTTTGTACCCTGTGGTTTACTGTTTGTTAAATCCAGGACATTTCAGTGATTTTCACCAATCCGTGAGGGACATGTTGCCACTGGAAAAATTTGTGATTGTCCGAGATGATTTGGGACAGTTGGCAACTAGATATGGTGGTGGCAGCCCTTTGAGTTTTAAACCCAGTTACTTGTTGCGGTTTCAATCAACATACGTAAGGTTTATAATATTTTTACTTCCTCCAGTAGAAAATAGTATACACTGGGAGGTTTACTAAGTGGATGTTTTATGTTCAGCTCCTTCACAGGTTGGTCCTCTTGTTGTCACCAAAGAAGCAAGCTCAGGTAGTCCAGCTCTTAGAGTGACCTGGACTGCACCTTCTAGTGAACGTACCATTACTAAATACGAACTGCAGTACGGAGTAAGAAATACTGAATGGATTAACAAGGATTTGACATCAAGATCCACCACCCTGGAGAGGCTTTCTGCTGGTACTATATATGATATACGAGTGAGAGCTGTTTCCGATGTTGGAGCTGGTCCATACAGAGGAGGTACAGGGACTACATATCACGGTATGGATTCCATTGCAATAATTTACATATTATTAACTATAATATATGACCATTAATCCAGACTCTATTCCTATCAGCTGTGGTAGTTCCAATAAATATTATATGCATGTAGAAAAAATATGTTTAAATATACTTCACATAACCACAACAGTGAATTTACATTATAACCTATATTGCACGAGAAGATGACCAATTTCAAAATTCCAAGAATGCAATTAGAAATTAGACCAGAATTCTTATGTATGAACTTTACTAAATGTAATGTCCTCAGTGAAGGTTCTTTTGAACCTAAAAAGACACCCAAGTAATTGGAATGTGGGGGTGGCAGCCCTTTGAGTTTTTAACCCAATTACTTGTTTTGGTTTCAATCAACATAAAATTTTATAATATTTTTATTTCCTCCAGTAGAAAGTAATATACACTGTTAGGTTTACTAAGTGGATGTTTTGTGTTCAGTTCCTTCACAGGTTGGTCCTCCTGTTCTCACCAAAGCAGTAAGCTCAGGTAGACCAGCTCTTGAAGTGACCTGGACTGCACCTTCTAGTGAACGTACCATCACTAAATACCAACTGCGGTACAGAAGAAGTGGTAGCACTAGTTGGAGTACAAAGAATGTGGCATCAACATCCACCACCCTGGAGGGGCTTTCTGCTGGTACTAGATATGATATTCAAGTGAGAGCTGTTTCCGATGTTGGAACTGGTCAATACAGTCAAACAAGTACAAAGATTACATTTCGCGGTATGAATTACATCGCAATAATTTACATAATTGTAATAGTATATAACTATTAATCCAGATTCTATTCCTATCAGCTATGGTAGTTCCAATAAATATTATACACTTGTAGAACACGTATTATGTTTAAATTTACTTCACATAACCACAATATTGAATCTACATTATAACCTATATTGCACATAAACCAATGGCCAATTTCGAAATTCCGAGAATTTAATGAAAAATTGAACTAGAGTTCGTATGTATGAACTTTACTGAATGTAATATCCTCAGTGAAGGTTCTTTTGAACCTTTAAAAGACACCCAAGTAATGTGAATGTGGGGGCGGCAGCCCTTTGAGTTTTTAACCCAATTACTTGTTTTGGTTTCAATCAACATAAAATTCGTAATATTTTTATTTCCTCCAGTAGAAAATAGTATACACTGGGAGGTTTACTAAGTGTATGTTTTATGTTCAGTTCCTTCACAGGTTGGTCCTCCTGTTCTCACCAAAGCAATAAGCTCAGGTAGACCAGCTCTTGAAGTGACCTGGACTAAACCTTCTAGTGAACGTACCATCACTAAATACCAAGTACAGTACAGAAGAAGTGGTACCACTAGTTGGAGTACAAAGGATGTGACATCAACATCCACCACCCTGGAGAACCTTTCTGCTGGTACTAGTTATCAAGTTCGAGTGGGAGCTGTTTCCGATGTTGGGAGTGGTCAATTCAGTGAGATAAGAACAATCACTACATATCGCGGTATGAATTCCATTGCAATAATTTACATAATTAGAATATATGACCATTAATCCAGACAGACATGTGTGAGTATATGTACAGTTATGCTGTTTTAAATTCAAACGATCGTACTCCCCAATCCCTTGCAGCGATAAGCGAGTTACTACCCGACTTCTATTACATAACGAATTTATTGTACTCACCCCTTGGACAATACATTCGTTACGTAATGGAAGTCGGGTAGTAACTATAACTTAACTGGAACTGTAGCACTTGTAAACATATGATGCAGTTATAGTACACATACCTTTATTCCATAATATGTGCCATTGGTTTTTGTACTCTGTGTATTCATCATTTCATTTATTTCCAGCTATTGGAGTCACAGCACCCTCCACAACCACCCTCACTGTGAGATGGGATGATGAGGGATTTAACTACACACTACATGTACAGAAGAAGGGATCTACAGAGATCAACACAATTGGTCCTGTTACTCCACCCTACAACATCACTGGACTGGAATCAAACACAGAATACACTGTGGTTGTTGAGGCTTACAACTCACTTGGGAGTGCCAACAGGAGTGCAGTGGGGTACACTCTACCAGAAGGTGAGGATA
This sequence comes from Chondrilla cf. caribensis, assembly GCA_964020155.1. Lineage (NCBI taxonomy): Eukaryota > Metazoa > Porifera > Demospongiae > Chondrillida > Chondrillidae > Chondrilla > Chondrilla cf. caribensis. The sequence goes on along the minus strand of OZ026551.1, from coordinate 1,393,387 downwards.
ATCTGGACACTTCCTGTAATTATTAGAGGTGGTATAGCTAACTTGCATCCAGTGTCATGCTGAACTTCCAGTTCAGTATAGTAGCCTAGAGAAGTGGAGAATATCGAAGAAATCCACTAATAATCACTAGAATGGCTTTGCTCCTACTTGGAAAAATGGTCAGAAATTAAAAAACACTTTCTGAATCACATTGATGATAACAACCAACTAGAGAACAAATGTTAATGTTCACACCTCCGCAAACAGATATCCTATCCTTTCCCTGCAAACAAATTCCTGGGATATCTCCGTTCGACAAAGAGGCCCATTGAGAGTATGATGATGCTTTTCCCGTTGTAACAATTGTCAATTACCCTGAAGAGTCCCCCAAATGTGCCCTGTAAGGTTTCATTCTTGCAAATCTTGAGGTTACTGCTGAAAAATGTACTTTGCGCATAACACAATATATTGTACGGAGGGTTATGCTGCAGATTGTCTGGATTGAAACGAACACCGATGTAGCGAATGTGGTAATAGATGATTAATTAATATTTTACATCCTGGTGTATGTCCCCATTTACTCTCACTGGATATACTGTGTATATACTCACAGTGGTGTCTTTTGAATTAATTTTAAAGTCCCACACAACAAGATACTGAACAACGTAGTCATCATTGATATCTCAAGCTGATTGTTCAAATGTGTGTGTTATTTCTCCCTCATTTCAGTTCCCGGAGATTTGGTACTAGAAGTGTTATCCTCCACCTCCATCAGAGTGACATGGACCCCTCCTCCCAATGCTGAACGTCTACCTCTCACCTATCATGTTGGCTACTCCTCAGAGTTTACTGCTGAGGGGTCTACTCCAACCACAAATCTGTCACTGGTCCTCACTGGTCTACATCCATTTGATGAGTATACAGTAATAGTTGAGGCAGTGAATACAGGAGTAAGAGGAGGACCAACCATGAAGGAAGCTCAGACATTGAGTGATGGTATGCTCTGTGTGTGTAGTGATCTCTCCAGATAAAATTAAGGCATACGTATTTGGTTGAGCGTGTGAGCATCATTCTATGTCAGATCAATTCCAGTGCACCATCTTCTATGCACTTGTGAGTATACTATGGAACTTACAACCTGTCTAACTGAAGTTTGAAGTGTGTATATCCTAACCACTACAGTATTTATGTACATTGTGCAATAACAATGGTAATAGATTCCTGTACTATTGTCCAAATGTACATTGAATTGTGTTCTTATATCTGTGTAGACCATGTTTGTATGGCTTGTTGTTCTCTATAAATCAGAATTGCTTAGGACAGGTTTCTGCAATGTTTACTTTCATAATATTTAGTTGTCCATTTATGTACATAATGTATTATTCTTGATTATTGTTATTATTCTTAACGGTTCATATCACCTCCTGCAGTACCTTCAGTAGCTCCTAGTAGCCCTACCACTGTTGAAGAAAGATCAAGAAGTGCTCTTCTCCAGTGGTCCATACCACCGAGGAGTGGTAGGAATGGGATCATCATCCAGTACAGAGTGGAGTTGTCCATATTGAAACAATCTGAGTATAGGAATGTGAGGAACATCACAGTACCTGTTGAGGATCCATCATTTGATGGACCATCCACCATAACCCACACTTTCACTGATCTAACTCCATTTACTTTGTACCGCTTCCGAGTGGCAGCCATCAATGATGATGGAGTTGGACCATTCACTCATCCCTATACGAGCATTGCAACTGAACCAGATTGTGAGTGCATAACGTTATACGTATGTATATATTGTAACTGCAAAAATGTGAAACTGAACAATAAAAAATGGCTACTCAAGATCCTTTTACCTATCCCTTTAGTTCCTGGTCCAGTGTCAAACTTGTCC
>OZ026551.1:1314017-1374017 GCA_964020155.1 Chondrilla cf. caribensis | reverse complement strand
TCTCAATCTATTTCACTGCTACATGATTGCTCAAGAATTACCCGGTTTCCCCTATCTACACCATAGCAATCATGAGCCTCTACCAAATTATGTACATCATATCACAACAAGGTCTTAAAATTAACTCCTAACTCAGACTACTTATTTTGGTGAAATAATAAATCTCCTGTTTTCCCATCTTCCGCAATGTCGCGATACCACACCCATAGCACCTTTCCCTACACGTCACACATGTTGAATCAGATTCTGCTTCTTGGTACTCACTGTAGTGATGGTATGGCAAGGACTGGTGTATTCATAGCAGCCATGTCTGAGGTGGAGAGAGTGAAGGCCGAAGGGGAAATCGACTTGTTTCAAACAGTCAAAGCTGCTAGATCCAAGAGGCCTCATGTGATATCCACACCGGTGAGCTAGGGAGTGTTGTGTGTGTGTGTGTGTGTGTGTGTGTGTGTGTGTGTGTGTGTGTGTGTGTGTGTGCGTGTGTGTGTGTGTGTGTGTGTGCCAGGCTGAAAATTCACAGATCTACAGAAAGACAAGCACAGATCCATAATGGATCCATACACATTTCCTGACAATGTAATAATGTTTCGTGTTTGTGTATTGTATGAGAAAATTTGCCAACTTCTGAAATGAGCCAGTTCCAATGTACAGACTCATATACAATTGTTTGTGTGAATTTGTGACAGTTAGTTAACATTGGCATGTACCACAATGTCCACAGGAACAATACCGACTGTGCTTCAACATTCTGCAAGCATATTTGGATTCTTTTGACACCTACGCCAACTTCAAAGTTGTATAAACATAATTAATCAATTTTGATCGAATGCATACATATGCGTGTGGTTTGTCATTATAATACCATTGTCATCTTTATTATTATCACAAGGTACAATGATAACTACTATATTTTTGTAATAAAGCATTATTACACCAACTTTTGTGTGACAGTGTGCAGAAATAGTGATAATACAATAATAATTTATTATTATGCAGTGATTAAAATGGAATGATTATATTATATTATAACAAAGGTTAATTTGGTGCATATGCATGGTACTTTAAATAATGATAATACAATAATAATAATTATTAACATGCAAATATTAATGGCGTAATTATAAAATGCTAGCATAATAGTGGCAGGTTTAATTTGGCATATATATAATGCATCTGCATTATTTACCTGAGGGAGAGGGTATTTTATAATAATATGGCATCCGTTACCATAGAAACAGTACTATTATACAGCAATTTTATAATGTATAAAGCGCTAGCAACAGTATAAAGCGTTAGCAACGGATGCTATAATGGTTAAGACATGGACACTCGGGCATTATGACATATAAAATACACTCGCCCTCGGGCGCTTTGCGCCCTCGGGACTCGGTATTTATATGTCATAATGCCCTTGTGCCCATGTCTTAACCACTAAATAACTGCCCGAGTGTCCATGTCAGTATTATAATATAATATTATTATAATATTATATTATAGCATCATCCGTTGCTATATAATGCTTCATACAAAATTAATAGTGGCTATAGCTAGGTTTGGCATGCATAATGCATCTGCTTTATATTTAGTGGTTAAGACATGCATATGGGCATGAGCTCGAGGGTGAGTGCATTTTATAATAATACAACCCGAGTGTCCATGTCTTAGCCAGTATAGCATCCGTTGCTAACACTTTATACATTATAAAATTTTCTTATAATATACTGTTTCTGTGGCAACGGTTGCTACATATATTAATTATATGAGACTTGGAGGGGTGACTCCGCAAAAATATATATTCAGAAATAATAATGGACTGGCTGGATCAGCCAAGCAAGCCGGGAAATACTGGTCCGCGTGGCCAGTACTATAGTGTTGGTAACAACAAATTTAATCAGCAAATCTCTCCGGAACAAATGCTCATGCACGGATGAAAAAGAGAAAACACATGCAATATTATTTAGTGGTTAAGACATGGGCACAAGGGCATTATGACATATAAATACCGAGTCCCGAGGGCGAGTGTATTTTATATGTCATAATGCCCGAGTGTCCATGTCTTAACCATTATAGCATCCGTTGCTAACGTTTTATACTGTTGCTAGCGCTTTATACATTATAAAATTGCTGTATAATAGTACTGTTTCTATGGTAACGGATGCTATAATATGATTCACTGCCTGACCAAAGAAAATTAAAAGGCGTACAAAGGTGCATCGATATCGCATAATATAATATATAATATATATACAGCCATGTACATTATTATTATCATGATTATTATAATAACAAAACACAATACACATAGCACATGCATGAGGCAATCACATGGAAACTTCCAGAACTTCTTATTATTACAATTATCATTATTATTATTATTATTATTATTATTATTATTATTATTATTATCATATAAGTACCAATTGCCTAGTATATTGAAATACAAGTATATATACTCTTATTATATAGCAATAGCATGTACTTTGCAAATTCCAACATTGAATGGACTTCTGCATCTTGTTATGTCTGTCTGTTTCTGTGGCAACGGTTGCTATATATATTAATTATATGAGACTTGGAGGGGTGACTCCGCAAAAATATATATTCAGAAATTAATGGACTGGCTGGATCAGCCAAGCAAGCCGGGAAATACTGGTCCGCATGGCCACAGTGTTGTGGATAACGCACTACTCTGGTATTTAGTTACGTAATATTATTACACTACTGGTAATCAAGTAATATAACGAAATACCTTTTTTGTAACGAATAGTATATTACATCTGAAAAGTAACGCACTACTTCATTTGCATCCAATACTGATAGTGGCTATAAATATGGTAATAAACAAAACAAAAGGCTTATTTTAACGAGAAACATACATTCACTGGCTGTAAACTGACCCTCTCACCCACTAGCTATGATTTCCTAGCTTATGTGCTGACCGAGAGTGACTCAATGTATTGTACAATCAGCCACATGATTTCAACAAACACGAGTTGGCAAGGGTACATGGAAAGATGGGAGACATGTGTACGAAAACTACTTTCTTCGGGAGGAAATATTATGTATCATTATGTATGTCAATGTAATATGTAATATTATTATTAGTTACATTTGATATTAAGTAATATGTAACTGTAACGAATTACATAAATTAAACATAATAAGTAGTGTGATTACTTTTCAAAAGTAACGACCCCAACACTGCATGGCCAGTACTATAGTGTTGGTAACAACAAATTTAATCAGCAAATCTCTCTGGAACAAATGCTCATGCACGGATGACAAAGAGAAAACACATGCAATATTATAATATGATTCACTGCCTGTATCTATTGTATATAATATCAATCGATTAATTTTGCTTTCCTGTATATAATATACCCTGACCAAAGAAAATTAAAAGGCGTACAAAGGTGCATCGCATAATATATATAATATATACAGCCATGTACATTATTATTATCATGATTATTATAATAACAAAACACAACACACATAGCACATGCATGAGGCAATCACATGGAAACTTCCAGAACTTCTTATTATTATAATTATTATTATTAATATTATTATTATTATTATCATATAAGTACCAATTGCCTAGTATATTGAAATACAAGTATTATACTCTTCAACGTATATAGCGCAAGCGCATGTACTTTTGCAAATTCCAACATTAAATGGACTTGTGCATCTTGTTCAGCATGAAGACATAATTATGGAATTGGTTAATTCTTTGATATGACGTTACGTTTATGCATTGCATTGTAAAAATGAGTAAGAGATGATGGTGTTAATCAACTTGTCAATAAGGCGCTCAATCAGTAGGACTTTGGCAGAGAGAGGAGGCTTTTCGTGCATGCGGATCCTCGCCCGCCATCCTAATGAAGATGATCAATCATCAATGGTACATTGTATGATTTGATTGACAATTGACTATGCACGCTTTAGGGGACGAGATTACGTAGCCTGCGACTACGTATATCATGCCGACCCTGGAGTGCGATTATTCAATTGCGGGGGAGAGATGGTCAGATACGTCTATGGTAATATGGCTACATCAGCAATAGGTACCCGACTGAAGTAGACAATGGACCCGTGTGTGTTCCTATCGAGATCCGCTTTATTCTTTTCTCACTGCACCACTAGGAAATTGTTGAACTTGGCTCTCTTTGGCGTTCTGTTGGTGTGTTTAACGGTGTTTTACTTAACCGTATCGCGACCATATACTCGAGGATTCTCAGCAACTTGGTACACAACCAATATAAGTGAATCCTGTCCCCGGTATGTTTTTGATGGCAAGTGGCCGGACGTCGAGAAGTTGAATTGTCATGGTCCGGGATATAAATCTCCGTCTTGCCCTCGTTTTACGGGAAAGCTCCATATGGAATGGTTGAAAACAGTTCTTTCCGAAAACAGCATCTCAGAGGAAGAAGTAGATGAAGTGAAGTTTCTTTTACTGTTCCTTGGGCACGGGAGAAGCGGAGGAAGCATCACAGGACAGTTACTCAACTCGCATCCGAATATGTTGGTAGCCAATCAGTTCATGCTATTTCACGAGATGATTTACAATCCAGAGTACTTCGAAACAAAGTCTGATGTCGTAAGAATATTGGCTCAGGCATCATTGAACCCAGATTCATTTCTGAGTAGGATCAAATTCAAGAAAACTAAAGGATACCGGATAGCTGTGAAAGGTGTACATGTTAACGACAGTGAACATGCTATACCAGATTCAAGGACACCTATAATGGTTGTGGGCGATAAAGGGGCCGGGAGAACGGTCCATTTATATGGACTCGACAAGGAAAAATTCAGTAGTCTTCTTGAAAGATTGCGAGCGAATGCAGGAATCCCCATTAAATTCATAGAGATAATTAGAAATCCCTTCGATATTATTGCAACGGATGTCATTTACAACTTAGGGGGAGCCAAGGAGAGACAGAAGGTAGTTAACAGTGAAGTGAAGATCTCAGGGAAGGAAAACAACGGAGTAATTGCATGTTCTATAAAAAAGTACTTCGAGAATGCTTTTGCAATGGTTAAGATGGTTCCAGAGCTAGAAATGGACGTTCTTCAGGTTCACCTAACTGATCTGGTTACTAATCCACGAAGAGAACTGCAGAGAATGTGTGATTTCCTAGAGGTGGAATGCATGGAAGAATTTCTGGTAAACTGCGAAAACACCCTCTTCAAGGAGTTATCAAAGTCTAGGACATCAATAGACTGGACGGATGAACAAAAATGGAGAATTGAAAATTTAGCAGGGGAAATTTCCCTTTTGACGCGATATTCCTTTGAAAATGACTGACGTATTGTCGAGTAAAATGTGATTCAATTTGTTTTGTATAATGTGTTAATATTGTTTTATATAGGCTATAAATCACATAGACAGTACACAGACTTAGACGGTGCACAAACGTAATTGAATTGGATGTTGTATGTTATAATGGTTCACGTATTCACGTTCTGCCCACACTGGTCGGGTGTGGTCAAGGCCAACCACCACAAACTATAGAATGGCCATATGCACCACTGTAGCCGTATATATTCCGCTCAACCAGTTTGACCATATTCTGCCTAAATATACAGCAGCAACTAGTACTGTGCCCGTTACCATTAATTTTCATGCTGCAGTTGATCATTGAATTAATGATAAAAAATCTGCATGCAATTTAGTGACCTAGCCATAATATGCTATAAATTAATAAAATGGCAGTCCGGATTAAGGCGGGGTATACAAATACATAGCAAATATACAAACACCCAAGCTAACCAGATTACCACCACTAAAAATGGTCTGGGCAGAACCCTGATATAATTACTTCAGATCCCTTTTCATATCAATAGTCAGTGATCATATATTATCTGTACATGTATTTCTCACTCAAAGCCTTGTATATGGTAGACCCTGCAGCATGCAATGACCATGTGCAACTAGGTATATGTGGTGAGATTAATAATGCCTAGCTAAACAATTAATGGTTGAGTCAGGTAAGGCACCCATGATATATTTTTATACTTTTTTAACACACACACACACACACACACACACACACACACACACACACACACACACACACACACACACACACACACACACACACACACACACACACACACACACACACACACACACACACACACACACACACACACACACACACACACACACACACACACACACACACACACACACACACACACACACACACACACACACACACACACACACACACACACACACACACACACACACACACACACACACACACACACACACACACACACACACACACACACACACACACACACACACACACACACACACACACACACACACACACACACACACACACACACACACACACACACACACACACACACACACACACACACACACACACACACACACACACACACACACACACACACACACACACACACACACACACACACACACACACACACACACACACACACACACACACACACACACACACACACACACACACACACACACACACACACACACACACACACACACACACACACCAGCTCGTAGTCTAGCTAGCTAGCCCGTCCCCATCACACGCGCCCTATGGGCGTTAAGAGTGGGAGACACTCACCGCCCGTAGGGCGTGTGTGCGGAGACGGGCTAGCTAGATAGACTAACCAGCTCGGTAATAACGAGCACACACGCGCACGATTTATACGCGTCCCGAACGCATAATAATAATGTAGATAAGACACTGACCAACCGCACCTATGGTCATAGGATGGAGTCTAAGAGAAGACATTTGTTTAGAACGTTGTTAACAACAGTCGTTATCTTAGCTTTTGCTATCTGCAGCTACGTACTATACGTAAGACCCGGACAACAGCCATTTTCTCGGGAACCAGTCGTTCACGTTGCTTCTTCAGACAATGTTTGTTCTAAACCAACCAAAGAGTGGCCCAATCCTTCCCAGTGTGGATTGAAACCCACAACCGACTGTAAGCATTATACTTCGAAGACCCAAAGAAATTGGTTACGTAGCGTTCGTTCGGACAAGACATCCTTCTCTGAGGAAATGGTAGGTAATGTGAAGTTTCTTTTACTGTTCCTTGGGCACGGGAGAAGCGGAGGAAGCATCACAGGACAGTTACTCAACTCGCATCCGAAAATGTTAGTAGCCAATCAGTTCATGCTATTTCACGAGATGATTTACAATCCTGAGTACTTTGAAACAAAGTCTGATGTCATAAGAATATTGGCTCAGGCATCATTAAACCCAGATCCAATTCTGAGGAAGCGTTTGTTGAAGACGTCTAAAGGATACCAAATAGTTGTGAAAGATGTGCATGTCAATGTCAGTGACCAGACTGGACTCGATTCGAGGCCACCCATTACAGTTGTGGGTGATAAAGGGGCGGGGAAGACTGTTGATTTGCATATACATGACCCGGTGAAATTCAGTAAACTCCTCCAAAGATTAAGAACCACTGTGGGAATTCCCATCAAATTTGTGGAGGTAATCAGAAATCCCTTTGATAATATTGCAACAGATATCATTTACAAGGTAGGGGGTGTTAAGGAGAGACGGAAGGCAGTTAAAAGTAAAGTGAAGATATCTGGGAAGGAAAAGAATGGGATAATTGCATGTTCTGTATATGCATACTTTAAAAGAGTTTTTGCAATGGTTAAGATGGTTCCAGAGCTAGAAATGGACGTTCTTCAGGTTCACCTAACTGATCTGGTTACTAATCCACGAAGAGAACTGCAGAGAATGTGTGACTTCCTAGAGGTGGAATGCATGGAAGAATTTCTGGTAAACTGTGAAAACACCCTCTTCAAGGAGTTATCAAAGTCTAGGACATCAATAGACTGGACGGATGAACAAAAAAGGACCATTGAAAATCATTTAAAGAACATTCCCTTTTTGAAACGATATTCTTTCAGCTCAGATGACAAGTGATTCAGAATCTGTACTTGAAAATTAAAATTTTATAATTTTTGATATTATTTCCATTCACATTGCATAATTGTCATGACAGAATATAAAATTTTATAATATTATTATGCGTGTAACACATATATATGCATATATTGAATAATATAAACACATATGCATATACTATTGAATAATAATATTATTATATGCACATGATGTCTTGCAGAGATACATATAATTACTTATATAATAATAGTCAACACGTAGTTTGAGGTAAATCAGCTGCAGGTAATAATTAGCCTTGATCAATCTTTCCTCTTTGGCATCAAAATTAAATGCTATCAGCATGTTGTAACTGAACTAATGATCCTATATATATATCCATGCAAAGAGAAATAAAATTCTGAAAAAAACCCTATACAATATAATGTACTATTTCTAATGATGTATGCAGTTTCATTATAATAACAGTTATTGATCCTGTGGGGATTGATTATATTCACATGGACCGTAATGGTATTGGACCAGGTTGCAACAGCAAAACTGCATGGTTTATTATATCATACAGATTGCATGTCTCTTGCAATGATAGATGGTAGAACCATGAATGGATGAATAGAACACTAGATGATAATGTTAAGGTATAACTGGAATATATAAGATCACTATAATATACATGCAATGTTATGACCATTCCTGTTCCAGTACTATATTTCTTACCTAACAATAATATTAAGATCAGGAGCACCTCACAACTGAGACCACCTCCATGCACCCTGAATGGTAGAACCACATCAAGTTTTAATGATGCAACATTGTAACTTTCTACAAAGCCATAGATAGTTACAGTACATCTATTGTGACAGACATCAAGGTGTGAAATTGAAGTCTTAGAAATATTCCTTCAAAACTGTCAACAGACACTCATGCACTCATAGATCTTCCTCTCAGGGATGCTATATATTGGTTCAGAACCCATGCATATGGCCACAATTATTTTTCCATTCCTATAATATAATTATGGATCATATTACATGCACATCATGCAGTTATCCAATCGGTTCACAGTACATAACAGTGGTGACTTGATAATATCACTCTAGATCTATAATATACACACAACCTTTCAGGGCATGATTACATGTGGGATAACAAAGAGTGCCATGTAATAATTACACTCCAGGCTTCCCTATACCCATCTGGCTCGAATGCTTGGGTAGGAAACCCAGGAGGCTGCTTGACTATGATAATATGACCTATCTAGCTTCAACTGCTGGTTGCAATAACAACACCCATCAACTCCTTTCTCTCAGACTGAGGGATCTGAAAACCAAACTAATGATGAAGCATTTTAAGTGCAGAGCAAAGCACTCATATTTCCCACACACCACAACAGACGCTTGGAACTGGAGATATCCTGTGTAGTAGGTTCTTTAGGACCCAACAAGATGTGCAGACCCAGATGGCTCTACCAATTTGTGATAACTTAATGATCTGTCTTGACCATGCACGCAACTTTCAGATTCACTTATATACCATTCATTAGTATACTCTGATCAAATAGTCAGGTACTACTACTACTAATATGCTGAACTTAAGATGTGGTAGGTGAATATAAAGACAAAGGTGATTTCATGCAGAATGCTCTAGAACACGGTACAACCAATCACTTAACATTCACTTAAGGTGTAGACATACAGGAAAGGTGAGAGTAAATGGAAGTGAAGGAAGTTTAAGGCCTAGACTAATCAACAAATAGAATACACACATGTATGGGTTCTGTGATCATTACACTCCTCCCTTCCAAGTGTAAACTAGTCTTCAGGCAACTCCGTAATACTCCGGTGGACGTCTAATGCGAGTTGATCTCCGGGGTTCCTGTGGTGTGTCGTTACTGTTGTCCAGGTTTACCTCTGGCTCTTGAGCTTCCTGTGTAGGAGGGGGAAATGTAATATCTTCGCTTGTACAATCCTCCCTGTTTGGCGGTGAGGGTAGCGTACTTCTGCGAACATGATCCATGTGACGACGAACCACTTTTCCATCGTCCAACTCAACCTCAAAGGATACTGGTCCACGACATGCTGTAATCTTGCCAGTTATCCATTTAGGTCCCGATCCAAAATTGCGAACAAATACAGCATCACCCACCTTGAAGTGGCGCTCTTTGCTGTGCTGATCATGGTGCTGTTTCTGATGGGCTTGTGCACTCCTGACTCTGTCTGAGAGACTCGGGCGCATAAGGTCTAGATGTGTGATGAGACGACGACCCATCAGTAGCTGTGCTGGGGAGGTTCCTGTTGTAGTGTGAGGACTGGAACGATACCGTAGAAGGAAGATGGAGAGTTGTTGTTGAAGATCATCCGTGGTAACTTTCTTCATGGCATTCTTGAAAGTCTGTACATACCGTTCCGCCAGTCCATTAGATGAGGGATGGTATGGTGAGGATGTTACGTGACGAATACCATTGTTGGACATGAACTCTTTGAACTCTGCACTTGTAAAAACAGTACCATTGTCTGATACAACCATCTGTGGTAGGCCATGAGTGGCAAACATAGTGCGAAGCTTGTTGATGGTGTGGGCGGAGGTAGCTGCAGGAACTATGGCGATTTCAAGCCACTTGGAATGGGCATCAACCACTACCAAAAACATCTTGCCCATGAATGGTCCTGCGTAGTCAATGTGAAGACGCGTCCAGGGGTACTCAGGCCATTCCCATGGATGTAATGGTGCCGATGCCGGTGCTTTCTGATTTTCTTGACAGTCACAACATGATCGTACAGCGTTTTCAATATCTTTGTCAATACCCGGCCACCAAACAATACCTCTTGCAATGCCTTTCATTCTTGAGATGCCTGGGTGGCCAACATGTAATTCTTCCAATACTCTTGCTTGAGCCGTATCTGGAATGATTACTCGATTTCCCCATAGTAAGCAACCGTCCTGAAGTGAGAGTTCCTCTCTCCTCCTTTCGTAAGGTTTCAGTGTTTCTGTGGCTTCTGTGGTTCTGGGCCATCCTGAGAGAACCCTGTCTAATACTTGGGAGAGGATAGGGTCTCGTCTTGTCCACTGTTTGATTTGCTTTGCCGTGATAGGGGTTGTCTGTAACCTGTTCATTGTTAGGACTGTCTCACTGGGCACTAGAACTTTCGCAGGGTGGTCAGGTAGAGGTAATCGGCTCAACAGGTCTGCGTTGGCATGTTGGGACCCTGGCTTGTACTCAATGGTGTAGTTGTAGGCACTTAATGTTAAGGCCCACCTTTGGATCCTTGCTGAGGACATTGTTGGTACAGGACGATTTTCATCAAATATGTGTTGCAGTGGCTTATGGTCTGAGTGGATGGTAAATTTGCGACCTGACAAGTATTGATGAAATTTCTTCACTCCAAAGATGATGGCAAGTGCTTCTTTGTCCAGCTGGGCGTACTTCTTCTCTGCTGGTGCTAGTGACCTGCTGGCAAATGCGACTGGTTTCACTGACCCATCCTGGAAACGATGTGATAAAACTGCTCCCACTCCATATGGTGATGCATCACAATCAAGAATGAGTTCTTGATCCGGGTCATAGTGTGTTAGCACCTTGGATGACGTCAGTGCTTCCTTGGCTTCTCGAAAGGCCTTGGTTTGGGCTTCCCCCCAAATCCACTTTTGGGCTTTCTGGAGCAATTGATAAAGTGGTGCCAGCAAACTTGATGAACGTGGTAGGAACTTGCTATAGTAGTTGACGAGTCCCAAAAAGGATCTTAGCTGTGTCACATCTTTGGGTGTTGGTGCTTCAACAATTGCCTTTATCTTGCTTGGCGTTGGCTGAAGTCCCTCACTCGATATTATGTGCCCAAGATACTCCACTGAGGGAAGTAAAAACTTGCACTTGTCCCTCTTCAATCTGATTCCTGCCTTCTCCAGTCTGGCTAGAACCTCCTGTAGATGGTGTAGGTGTTCCACCTCTGTAGAGCCTGTGATGAGGATGTCATCCAGGTACACTGTGACGTTATCCACTCCTTGTAGAATACCTTCCATTATCCTCTGAAATATGGCTGGGGCAGATGCAATCCCGAACGGTAGGCGATTGTATGCGTACAATCCCTTGTGCGTGTTGATCACGACCAACTTCTGCGATTCCTCTGCTAACTGAACTTGCTGGTAAGCATGAGCTAAATCCAGCTTGGTGAAGTGTTTCCCTCCAGCCAATGATGCGAAGATATCCTCTATACGAGGAAGGGGATACGTATCCAGTTTTGCCACCTGATTTACGGTGGTTTTGTAGTCACCACAAATGCGAACTGACCCATCTGGCTTAAGGACGGGCACAATTGGTGCTGCCCATTCTGCAAACTCTACAGGTTTGATGATGCCATTTTTCTCCAACCTTTGTAACTCTTGGTTAATCTTTCCTCTCAAAGCATATGGGACTGGACGAGCTTTGCAAAATTTTGGCGTTGCTTGGGTGTCTGCATGAATCTTGGCGGTGACTCCCTGTACTACTCCTAGTTCCTCTTTGAAGACGGCTGTGTGTTGCTGTAAGATGTTCTCCAGCGTAAGGGGGCTACTGTTCGACAATTTGGCAATGCGGTTCCAGTCCAATTGGATGTGCTTTAACCAGTCCCTTCCCAGCAAGGTAGGGCCAGCTCCTCCAACTATCAAGAGACTTAGAGATTTCGTCTGCTCCTGATAGACTACTTGAACGGGGATGCTTCCTAACACCTTGAGGTGCTCCCCTGTGTATGTCTTAAGCTTGACATCTGTGGGGTTGAGTTTTGGGCGATTTCCCTCCCACAACTTCTGAAATGTCGCCTCGCTCATCACTGATACGGATGCTCCTGTGTCCACCTCCATGGTTACGTCCGATCCGTTTAGGTTCACCATGACCTGGATGGGTGCTGCCTTCGTAGATGACATCCTTAGGAGTACTGCAGCGACATCTTCCTCATCCCCAGAGCTGTTGTCCGACGCTAATTGGTGTGTCTTTGCAACAAAACTCTTTTGTTTCTTCCCCGACGGCTGCTTTGGTTGTGTGGGTTTACTACGGCACGCCTTTGCTAAATGCCCCTTTTTCCCACATTTGTGGCATTCCACTGTTTTGAAACGGCAGTCTTTGGCCAAATGTTGTGTGCTGTTGCAGCGATAGCACTGTGGAATGGTTGCTGGTCTGGATGGTCCTCTTCCAGATTGTATTGCCATGACGGTTCCTCCTAATTTTAGGTCCTTCCCAACCTGCAGGTTGCGAGCATTAGTTGCAGCTAACTCAGTTGCTTGGCAAATTTCGAATGCTTTCTTGAACGTTAAGTCTGATTCTGCCAGCAGTCGCCTTTGTAAGCGGGCATCCCTTATTCCGCAGACAATTCTGTCCCTGAGCATATCCTCCAAAGTGTCGGCGAACTTGCAGTGTTCTGATAACCGGCGTAGTTCTGCTACAAACTCTGCAATAGTTTCTCCTTCTTTCTGCGACCTCGAGTTGAACATGAACCGTTGTACGATTTCCGACGGTGGCGGACAATAGTGTTCTCTAACGAGTGTGACGATTTCCTTGAACGAAAGGGTGGTTGGCTTTTCCGGAGCTACCAGATTCCTTATTACTTGATACGTTGGTGCTCCACACACGCTGAGCAAGATCGCGCGTTGCTTCTCAGCGTCCTCAACCCCGTTGGCGGCAAAATATTGCTCCAATCGCTCGGTATATGAGGTCCAGTCTTCCCTTCCTTGTTCAAAAGGTCCAATCGTGCCATGAGTAGTCATTCTGTTTAATCCTCGTCGCCAATTATGTGATAACTTAATGATCTGTCTTGACCATGCACGCAACTTTCAGATTCACTTATATACCATTCATTAGTATACTCTGATCAAATAGTCAGGTACTACTACTACTAATATGCTGAACTTAAGATGTGGTAGGTGAATATAAAGACAAAGGTGATTTCATGCAGAATGCTCTAGAACACGGTACAACCAATCACTTAACATTCACTTAAGGTGTAGACATACAGGAAAGGTGAGAGTAAATGGAAGTGAAGGAAGTTTAAGGCCTAGACTAATCAACAAATAGAATACACACATGTATGGGTTCTGTGATCATTACACAATTGCAAACTGGCCTCCTGGAAGCCAGCAGGAAAATAAGGAATCAGGGTTGTGTTTGCAGGTGCACATGCCTTCTCTGGGTTTGCAAGTGGATGATGTCTTCAGGGTTGCCACAGGGCTCGTCCTTGCATGGTATATGTCTACCACACGATTGTCACCAAAGGGAGACACCTGTAGACCACATTGCAACCCATGGCCTGCACTGCTAGCTGAAGACGTGAACTAACTTCTGAAACAATTCCCATCTCCGTAGCTAACCCGTAACCCCAGTTACATTTGAAGGTGCTTAATATTTTTTCAATGTATGGGAGAGTATAGGAGAGAAAACGCTCAGCACCTTTTTGCATAGCTCATGGGAGAGGGGGCATGTCAGCTTGATATTTTAGACAGAGCTAGCTGGAGACATGAACTAACTTCTGAAACAATTTCCATCTCCGTACCAACCCGTAACCCCAGTTAAAATCGGAGGTGCTTAATATTATTTCAATGTATGGGAGAGTATAGGAGAGAAAACGTTAAGCACCTTTTTGCATAGCTCATGGTAGAGGGGGCGCGTCAGCGTAATATTCTAGACAGAGCTAGCTGAAGACGTGAACTAACTTCTGAAACCATTCCCATCTCCGTAGCTAACCAGTAACCCCAGTTAAATTCGGAGGTGCTTAATATTATTTCAATGTAAGTATGGGAGAGTATAGGAGAGAAAACGCTAAGCACCTTTTTGCATAGCTCATGGGAGAGGGGGCGTGTCAGCATAATATTTTAGACAGATCTAGCTGAAGACGTGAACTAACTTCTGAAACAATTCTCATCTCCGTAGCTAACCCGTAACCCCAGTTACATTTCAAGGTGCTTAATATTTTTACAATGTATGGGAGAGTATAGGGGAGAATACGCTAAGCACCTTTTTGCATAGCTCTATGCAGAGGGGGCGTGTCAGCTTGATACTTAAGATAGAGGTAGCTGGAGACGTCAACTAACTTCTGAAACAATTCCCATCTCCGTAGCTAACCCGTAACCCCAGTTTAATTCGGAGGTGCTTAATATTATTTCAATGTATGGGAGAGTATAGGGGAGAAAACGCTAAGCACCTTTTTGCATACGTAGCTCTATGCAGAGGGGGAGTGTCAGCTTGATGCTTAAGAGAGAGGTAGCTGGAGACGTCAACTAACTTCGGAAACAATTCCCATCTCCGTAGCTAACCCGTAACCCCAGTTAAATTCGGAGGTGCTTAATATTATTTCAATGTATGGGAGAGTATAGGAGAGAAAACGCTAAGCACCTTTTTGCATAGCTCATGGGAGAAGGGGCGTGTCAGCATAATATTTTAGACAGAGCTGGCTGAAGACGTCAACTAACTTCTGAAACAATTCCCATCTCCGTAGCTAACCCGTAACCCCAGTTACATTTGAAGGTGCTTAATATTTTTGCAATGTATGGGAGAGTATAGGGGAGAATACGCTAAGCACCTTTTTGCATAGCTCTATGCAGTGGCGGCGTGTCAGCTTGATACTTAAGACACAGCTAGCTGGAGACGTCAACTAACTTCAGAAACAATTCCCATCTCCGTAGCTAACCCGTAACCCCAGTTACATTTGAAGGTGCTTAATATTTTCACAATGTATGGGAGAGTATAGGAGAGAAAACGCTAAGCACCTTTTTGCATAGCTCTATGCAGAGGGGGCGTGTCAGCTTGATATTTTAGGCAGAGCTAGCTAGAGACTTCATCTAACTTCTGAAACAATTCCCATCTCCGTAGCTAACCCGTAACCCCAGTTACATTTGAAGGTGCTTAGTATTATTTCAATGTATGGGAGAGTATAGGAGAGAAAACACTAAGCACCTTTTTGTATAGCTCATGGGAGAGGGGGCGCGTCAGCGTAATATTTTAGACAGAGCTAGCTGAAGACGTGAACTAACTTCTGAAACCATTCCCATCTCCGTAGCTCACCCGTAATCCCAGTTAAATTCGGAGGTGCTTAATATTATTTCAATGTAAGTATGGGAGAGTACGTATAGGAGAGAAAACGCTAAGCACCTTTTTGCATAGCTCATGGGAGAGGGGGCGTGTCAGCGTAATATTTTAGACAGATCTAGCTGAAGACGTCAACTAACTTCTGAAACAATTCCCATCTCTGTAGCTAACCAGTAACCCCAGTTAAATTCGGAGGTGCTTAATATTAGTATAGGAGAGAAAACGCTAAGCACCTTTTTGCATAGCTCATGGGAGAGGGGGCGTGTAAGCTTAATATTTTAGACAGCGCTAGCTGAAGACGTCAACTAACTTCTGAAACAATTCCCATCTCCGTAGCTAACCCGTAACCCGAGTTACATTTGAAGGTGCTTAATATTTTTACAATGTATGGGAGAGTATAGGGGAGAATACGCTAAGCACCTTTTTGCATAGCTCTATGCAGAGGGGGCGTATCAGCTTGATACTTAAGACACAGCTAGCTGGAGACGTCAACTAACTTCTGAAACAATTCCCATCTCTGTAGCTAACCTGTAACCCCAGTTACATTCGAAGGTGCTAAATATTTTCACAATGTATTGGAGAGTATAGGAGAGAAAACGCTAAGCACCTTTTTGCATATCTCATTGCAGTGGGGGCGTGTCAGCTTAATATCTTAGACAGAGCTAGCTAGAGACTTCATCTAACTTCTGAAACAATTCCCATCTCAGTAGCTAACCCGTAACCCCAGTTACATTTGAAGGTGCTTAATATTTTTGCAATGTATGGGAGAGTATAGGAGAGAAAACGCTAAGCACCTTTTTGCATAGCTCATGGGAGAGGGGGCGTGTCAGCTTAATATTTTAGACAGAGCTAGCTGAAGACGTGAACTAACTTCTGAAACAATTCCCATCTCCGTAGCTAACCCGTAACCAAAGTTACATTTGAAGGTGCTTAATATTTTTACAATGTATGGGAGAGTATAGGGGAGAAAACGCTAAGCACCTTTTTGCATAGCTCATGGGAGAGGGGGCGTATCAGCTTAATATTTTAGACAGAGCTAGCTGAAGACGTGAACTAACTTCAGAAACAATTCCCATCTCCGTAGCTAACCCGTAACCCCAGTTAAATTCGGAGGTGCTTAATATTATTTCAATGTACGTATGGGAGAGTATAGGAGAGAAAACGCTAAGCACCTTTTTGCATAGCTCATGGGAGAGGGGGCGTGTCAGCTTAATATTTTAGACAGAGCTAGCTGAAGATGCCAACTAACTTGTGAAACAATTCCCATCTCCGTAGCTAACCCGTAACCCCAGTTACATTTGAAGGTGCTTAATATTTTTGCAATGTATGGGAGAATATAGGAGAGAAAACGCTAAGCACCTTTTTGCATAGCTCATGGGAGAGGGGGCGTGTCAGCTTAATATTTTAGACAGAGCTAGCTGAAGACGCCAACTAACTTGTGAAACAATTCCCATCTCCGTAGCTAACCCGTAACCCCAGTTACATTTGAAGGTGCTTAATATTTTTGCAATGTATGGGAGAATATAGGAGAGAAAACGCTAAGCACCTTTTTGCATAGCTCATGGGAGAGGGGGCGTGTCAGCTTAATATTTTAGACAGCGCTAGCTGAAGACGTCAACTAACTTCTGAAACAATTCCCATCTCCGTAGCTAACCCGTAACCCGAGTTACATTTGAAGGTGCTTAATATTTTTACAATGTATGGGAGAGTATAGGGGAGAATACGCTAAGCACCTTTTTGCATAGCTCTATGCAGAGGGGGCGTATCAGCTTGATACTTAAGACACAGCTAGCTGGAGACGTGAACTAACTTCTGAAACAATTCCCATCTCTGTAGCTAACCTGTAACCCCAGTTACATTCGAAGGTGCTAAATATTTTCACAATGTATTGGAGAGTATAGGAGAGAAAACGCTAAGCACCTTTTTGCATATCTCATTGCAGTGGGGGCGTGTCAGCTTAATATCTTAGACAGAGCTAGCTAGAGACTTCATCTAACTTCTGAAACAATTCCCATCTCAGTAGCTAACCCGTAACCCCAGTTACATTTGAAGGTGCTTAATATTTTTGCAATGTATGGGAGAGTATAGGAGAGAAAACGCTAAGCACCTTTTTGCATAGCTCATGGGAGAGGGGGCGTGTCAGCTTAATATTTTAGACAGAGCTAGCTGAAGACGTGAACTAACTTCTGAAACAATTCCCATCTCCGTAGCTAACCCGTAACCAAAGTTATATTTGAAGGTGCTTAATATTTTTACAATGTATGGGAGAGTATAGGGGAGAAAACGCTAAGCACCTTTTTGCATAGCTCATGGGAGAGGGGGCGTATCAGCTTAATATTTTAGACAGAGCTAGCTGAAGACGTGAACTAACTTCAGAAACAATTCCCATCTCCGTAGCTAACCCGTAACCCCAGTTAAATTCGGAGGTGCTTAATATTATTTCAATGTACGTATGGGAGAGTATAGGAGAGAAAACGCTAAGCACCTTTTTGCATAGCTCATGGGAGAGGGGGCGTGTCAGCTTAATATTTTAGACAGAGCTAGTTGAAGACGCCAACTAACTTGTGAAACAATTCCCATCTCCGTAGCTAACCCGTAACCAAAGTTACATTTGAAGGTGCTTAATATTTTTAAAATGTATGGGAGAGTATAGGGGAGAAAACGCTAAGCACCTTTTTGCATAGCTCATGGGAGAGGGGGCGTGTCAGCGTAATATTTTAGACAGAGCTAGCTGAAGACGTCAACTAACTTCTGAAACAATTCTCATCTCCGTAGCTAACCCGTAACCCCAGTTACATTTGAAGGTGCTTAATATTTTTACAATGTATGGGAGAATATAGGAGAGAAAACGCTAAGCACCTTTTTGCATAGCTCATGGGAGAGGGGGCGTGTCAGCTTAATATTTTAGACAGAGCTAGCTGAAGACGTGAACTAACTTCTGAAACAATTCCCATCTCCGTAGCTAACCCGTAACCCGAGTTACATTTGAAGGTGCTTAATATTTTTACAATGTATGGGAGAGTATAGGGGAGAATACGCTAAGCACCTTTTTGTATAGCTCTATGCAGAGGGGGCGTATCAGCTTGATACTTAAGACACAGCTAGCTGGAGACGTGAACTAACTTCTGAAACAATTCCCATCTCTGTAGCTAACCTGTAACCCCAGTTACATTCGAAGGTGCTAAATATTTTCACAATGTATTGGAGAGTATAGGAGAGAAAACGCTAAGCACCTTTTTGCATATCTCATTGCAGTGGGGGCGTGTCAGCTTAATATCTTAGACAGAGCTAGCTAGAGACTTCATCTAACTTCTGAAACAATTCCCATCTCAGTAGCTAACCCGTAATCCCAGTTACATAATATGTGGTTGCATATGGTTAATAGTTAACCACATAATATGCATGTAAAAACGCGTTAAGCCCCACCAACATTTATACACAATTAATACCTATAGATCTATAACTAATAACAAGCCCCACAATATAACGTCTATACAATGTAGATGTACAATTCTATATGTTATTGTACCAGTATAAATTGAAACCTGTATCGTTGGTGCTGTCATTTCAGTGTAGGATAGTACACTGGCAATGTCTCGTCAGCGTAAGGATAAAATTTTACCTATTGAAGTAAGAGCATACAATCGTGGAATCCGCTATGATTATGGGAGTATGCCAGTTAAGAAAATGAAAGTAGACCCTGGACCATCCGATGTTGCCGGCCATCTAACTCTGGATCCATGTCCATATCCTTCTGATGTGCGGGACGAGCATCTTGATTCTTCACAGGTTGACCCTGAGGTACGTATACTAACAATGCTCTAATATCAACCTAGCTAATATTGACTTGTAGTCTACCGGGAATGGGTTAGAGGCCTGGGATCAACTTAAAACGGTGTCTTATCCTTATAAAATATATTAAACTCATATGCTGTATCTTTTGTTTTTAGATGCACATTTTGCCAAGTGTATCCACATTTCTGTTGTCAAAATTATACTCCACAAAATAGACAGAGAGCTTGGGTTGTCTCCCTCAATGCAGATGGGCAACTTCCACAGGTTTGACATGTGAATATGATTTGACAGCATACATGCACACAATGTACTACTATACAAGGCCATAGGAAGCATTTAAAAAGTGGTAACTTGGAGGCTGTATAGAGTAATTTTCCACTTGCTTCGCTTGCAATAACTCACACAAGCATACTAGTTTATTTAACATTTCACAGTATATGATTGAGTAACAACTGTCACATTCTTCTTATCAAATGTGTGTTGTGGGGATTGAAAAGGGAGGTGCTGTTGAGATTTCTCACCAATGGAGGTAGTCTGTAATTTGTCCTGCTTAGGCTTCGATAGCACCATGCTAATGTACAAATTCTATGACATGTATATTATTATAGTGACGTCGCGGTTGATTACATCATTATGTCAGTTGAATTATGATGTAATCAAATGATGCATGGCAGAACTGGATTTTCGAAAGGTGGTAAAGCCTAAACCTTACCATTCGCACTGCTTCCTACCGTATTGCTATATACTATAGACATACATGTGGAAGCAAATACCTGTAACTACCTGATGTAATGTACAATAACAGTTGCAAACACCTCTTTTGAGTATGTGCATGTACGTACATATATACATAGCGTTTCTCTCAAATGTACATATTAAATAAGTCAGATCCATAACCTATAGGTTATGGATCTGACTTATTTGAAGTGGATCCAACAGGTACATTACCTCAAGTGGGAGTTGTTTCAGAAAGCACACTGGCTGTGATAGGAGTGCAAAGAAGTGCCCTTACATGTTTTACATGTGTGAGCAGGAGTTTTTGCACTCATCGCAATCTTGTGCAAAAGTATTTGAGTACACCTCAGAATGAGGATAGTGTTCGTCTCCTGCCAAATGGACTTCTCAATATCTGGGATCAACTCTCATTTATGAAGTCCAACAGGGGTACAACTCAATCCACGTCTATTGTGAAAGGTGTATCTAGCGACCCCATTCCACATGTACCTATTGAGGATGAGCCACTACAGCTTACAGACGCAATCCCTTCTAGAAGTGCTTGTCCCACTTGTAAGCAGTCTCTGTGCCCTGAAAAGAACAGGAGCTATGCTGGTCTCTATCCTATGATAACCATGAGTAAAGTTGTACCAGTTAAAGGTGTGTATGTACATATTGTGTGAGGGAGTGGCATTCCTTATTTTATGTATTTGTGAATGTTATCATATGTGACTGATTGCATGAAGGTACAAGACTGTACCATAATATGCACTAATGGAGTTGGACTCAATTTGCTTACACTTGCTATGTTTGTGCATTCTACAGTGTATGATCTAGTTTGCACTAGTTGTCAGGGCAGAGTGCCATTTGATGGTGGATCTCAAGGAGTTTTGAATATGGGATCATTCCTTATCACCTATTTTGTAGTCTATGACTATTTTTTGCATTTTGTTCATGGCAGGTTTGCAGTGAAATAGAATTTAATGTCATTTGTAGATATCACATAATGTCATGCACATTCTTTTGCTTTGTATCAATTTAGATGCCCTTTGTATCACTACTTTCTGGTGTTGAAGGATCGTCATGCTAGGAAATATTCCACGTTGCCTCCAGAATTTGAGGAGATTGTTTCATACAACCACTTTCGTTCCTCATGGTATCATTATATCGATAATTTAGATATTGATGTAATGAAAGGGTTTGTTTGTTCCAATCCTCAATGTTTATCGTGTCCTCAAATAGTTTTGTGTGATGCTACCACATTAATTGGCATACCGTCATCATTTCTGTGAATCACTGCAGTCATTGATGAATGTAGACTGCCGTGATCAGGAGTTGAAGTGTGGAAGATGAGTCATTTCATTAATTGTTTCATGCGATAATTGTTACAGGTACATTGTGCAGCAATATTACGATAATATCTGTGGTAGTGGAATGATTGAGGTGTAGTATATTGATGATAGTGCACACCTCGTCTGACAGTGATTTATAACTAGGGAGTGATGGCTGAATGTACTTGGCTTTCTTTCTATTTTTACTAGGTACAGTGAAAGGGTATTCATAAGTGATCCGTCACTTCGGAAATTAGTGGCCAAATTGTCCAAGGCAACCCCTTCTCGTCCCTTGAGCTCTACCGAATTTACAAACTTGCTTATGTCTTCTACCTTTTGCCAATCTCTTCATACTTTCATTAGTCAGTATGCTGATGAGAAATACCCTCCTTCTGAGTTACAAGAGTTTATTGCAGCCATTTCTTCACCTTCTGCAGTATGTGCTTGGATTTGTCCTTCAATGGAGATGAGGCAGGTGTTGTTGAGCATTTGTAAAGGGAGCAATGTTCGGGATAATCCAGAGAAGTTGAAAATCCTACAGGAAGGAAGCCCATGCCTTTTTAATCTTGTTTGTTCTGTCTCCCTGAGCGAGGAAATCCGTCAATTGATTGGCCTCCTTGCAGACTACGCACTAAGACCATTCAGTGGACAACCTCCATATATACAGAGTGCCTGTAAGGAACAAAGAAGTGAGTCTTTTTTCCCCAGCTTGCCCCCCATCAGAGATTGAGGACACTATTTGGCTGATAAAAAGCTGGCATCAATGCCAATGAGTTGTAACAAGCCATCCATCCCTTTTGCCAGGAATATTCACAATATTCTGTCCACATGGTGAGTGTATTCGAGATTACCTTCTGAATCACATTAAATGTGAAAACTTGAACTTAAATACAGGAATATGTTATGGATTTGAAGTAATGTTGCAGTGTGAATCACCGAATGTACCTTTTACTATTTTTCAGACAAGATTTCCCGAAAGTATGTCCTTTTGATTTTTATATAAGGTATGCAGTGTATTTATATTTCATGCTACTATCTTCACAGTGCCCAAGGTGATTGTGTACGATAATGCTTGTAATTTACACGAGTATGCATTGAACAGAAATCCCCGGCTATTTCAAAATACAAAATTTGTTGTGGACAGATTCCATTTCGACAACCATACAGGTATGTGACCTTAGTAGTATATTGTGCATGCTGACATAATGTCAGGGTTAGGGTATAATGTCAGCATGATTTGCAATAATAATATGCTAATATTCTTTTTTTAAACTGCAGCATGAACAGGATATAACATCAGCACTTATCCACAGTACCAACATATCAACACGCAAGTTGTAGAACAAGCCAACAGTGATTTAAACAACCTCAAGTCATCGTTGTCTTATATGAATCACCGTAATTTCATGCGACACCTCAGTTTGTTCCTCTATTATCGGAATCAACAAAATTATAAAAGGTGCAAAATATAATAATTGTGTGTTCCGACTTAATGTTTTTTAATATGCTATTTGTCCGTACTATTCTCATATATTAATTGACGAAGTTCACATCTCAAAATCTGTCCATGCAACTTCTCAGATCCCGACGTTGTCAAGCTTCTGGTCATCTCAATGACATCTGTAGCAGTTTTGGGATTGGTCTGTATGGCAAGTTATTATTAAACTGTGAACATTCATATTAATTGTATTGTAACATGATACATACCTCGATCGTATAAACGCAGTATTGTTTTCATGGCATGTATTCCACAGTCAAATGCATTGTGTTGCATGGGCACCTGAGCATAATTCACAGGCACTAGGGTATAGTCCCACTGGAAAAGTTAGCTGCCTTGTGTAACCTAAAATGATAAACGTTTTAGCACTGTATCCTGCAGTCATACAAAACTGAACTTTCAATGGGTGTAGTACAGGCATACCTATTCCCATACCCACTAAATGGAAACAGTCATTTAGTGGATGAGTTGCGAACTTGATCTGATGATTGTTAAATATGTGCACCTATGTAGTGCTATTGATTACCATTGATTAACATTCTTAATTTCACACTTTGAAGTGTTGATGTGGGGTAATCAATAGAACGGGTATGCATTTACCCATCCGTACACATATCCGCATTAAATGTTCAGTTGTGTATGATTTGTACTGTCATATAAAGGGTATTGCATTAGATTGAACCCACTTGCGTAAACATTTCATGAGACTATCAGGAGGACTGCAGGCTGGACTCCTCATAGAATCCATTAACAGTATGCTGTAGCAATTGATTATAATATTATTATAAACAAATTATATTAGGATTATAAAGTGACCTTTATCACATTGACATTATCAAACCTTTCATGTGTTAAAACGGCAACAATCCAGTGTTTCCTGTGGTATAACAGTTAAAATAGTAATCTAATGATATGTACGTACAATTCACATCGACTCATCACCAATGACAATGTAATCACTCACTGAATGCATATAGGAAGAACGAACCCATCCCCAGTTAGATCTCCCTGGTGTGTTGTACATGCCTCACCCTCACGAGCAACAGGATTTGTTGACATAAGGGTTGAGATCATGTAGATTAGAGCACTATCTGGTGGTTTGCTCTTTGTGAAGTAGGAAGATCTCGGGGAGATTTTCTCCCACACCTTGTATGATAAATGGCAGAATGCCTGGGAAGGGTGCTTTGCGCTGAGATAGCTGTGAAGGTACAGTGTTAGATAATGCAAATTGTTTTTTGCATTAATAACCATTAGACTGTAACATTATAAACTCACAAGGAATAAAATCTATCACTTCCCCAGAGATGTAGTTGTTAGCCAGCAGGCTGCATACATCAGACATTAATTGTTAAGGATGCATGTCCTTTCACTTCCCAAGATGGCCAATTGAGTATGCTACAATGGAACATTACATAATACATAGCCATATATAATGTCGTATCATATCCTCCTATTCTGCTAGCTTGCCACATATGATTATGTGCCGTACTATGCAGATATGTCCCTGCAGAAACCCCTAGCCAAAAACATGAGATAGTTACTAATGACATGATCTTCCTGCCTGTGAAATGGGCTGATGACTGTGATAATAGGTGTGAAAAATTTACCATGATTACCCTTGGGGAATAGTTTATCCTGCCATTTCATTATTATGTCATTCTTTGATTTGGTTATGTAAGAATTGTGGTTAAAGGTTAGGTTAGCTATAGGTAGGAATTGTGGTTAGAGGTACGCTGCACTGATGATGGCTCAATAAGGCCGAAACAGGGCTATATTATGTGTATAGTTATATATAAATGTCGTATTAATTTTGGTGGGGCTTAACGCGTTTTGCACGCTTATATATAAATGTCGTATTAATTTTGGTGGGGCTTAACGCGTTTTGCACGCATTTAATACCTGACACCTACGGTCATAGGATGGAGTCTAGGATAAGACATTTGTTTAGAACGTTGTTAACAACAGTCGTTATCTTAGCTTTTGCTATCTGCAGCTACGTACTATACGTAAGACCCGAACAACAGCCATTTTCTCGGGAACCAGTCGTTCACGTTGCTTCTCCAGACTATGTTTGTTCTAAACCAACCAAAGAGTGGCCCAATCCTTCCCAGTGTGGATTTAAACCCACAACCGACTGTAAGCATTATACTTCGAAGACCCAAAGAAATTGGTTACGCAGCGTTCGTTCGGACAAGACATCCTTCTCTGAGGAAATGGTAGGTAATGTGAAGTTTCTCTTACTGTTCCTTGGGCACGGGAGAAGCGGAGGAAGCATCACAGGACAGTTACTCAACTCGCATCCGAATATGTTGGTAGCCAATCAGTTCATGCTATTTCACGAGATGATTTACAATCCAGAGTACTTCGAAACAAAGTCTGATGTCATAAGAATATTGGCTCAGGCATCATTGAACCCAGATCCAATTCTGAGGAAGCGTTTGTTGAAGACGTCTAAAGGATACCAAATAGTTGTGAAAGATGTGCATGTCAATGTCAGTGACCAGACTGGACTCGATTCGAGGCCACCCATTACAGTTGTGGGTGATAAAGGGGCGGGGAAGACGGTTAGTCTACATGTACGTGACCCGGTGAAATTCAGTAATCTTTTCCAAAGATTGAGAACCACTGTGGGAATTCCTATAAAATTTGTGGAGGTAATCAGAAATCCCTTTGATAATATTGCAACAGATATCATTTACAACGTAGGGGGTGTTAAGGAGAGACTGAAGGCAGTTAAAAGTGAAGTGAAGATATCAGGGAAGAAAAAGAATGGGATGATTGCATGTTCTATATATACATACTTCAAGAGAGTTTTTGCAATGCTTAAGATGGTTCCAGAGCTGCAAATGGACGTTCTTCAGGTTCACCTAACTGATCTGGTTACTAATCCACGAAGAGAACTGCAGAGAATGTGTGATTTCCTAGAGGTGGAATGCATGGAAGAATTTCTGGTGAACTGCGAAAACACCCTCTTCAAGGAGTTATCAAAGTCTAGGACATCAATAGACTGGACGGATGAACAAAAAAGGACAATTGAAAATCATTTAAAGAACATTCCCTTTTTGAAACGATATTCTTTCAGTTCAGATGACAAGTGATTCAGAATCTGTACTTTGGATATTATTTCCATTCACATGCATAATTGTCATGACAGAATATAAAATTTAATAATATTATTATGCGTGTAGCACATATATATGCATATATTGAATAATAATATTATTATATAAACACATATTATGCATATATTATAGAATAATAATATTATTATATAAACACACATGATGTCTTGCAGAGATACGTATAATTACTTATATAATAATTATGTAGTTTGAGGTAAATCAGGTAATAATTAGCCTTGATCAATCTTTCCTCTTTGGCATCAAAATTTAATGCTATCAGCATGTTGTTACAGTAACTGAACTAATGATCCTATGCATGCAGAGAAATAAAATTCTGAAAAAAAACCTATACAATGGTACTATTTCTAATGATGTATGCAGTTTCATTATAATAATAACAGTTATTGATCCTGTGGGGATTGATTATATTCACATGGACCGTAATGGTATTGGGCCAGGTTGCAACAGCAAAACTGCATGGTTTATTATAACATACAGATTGCATGTCTCTTGCAATGATAGATGGTAGAACCATGAATGGAGGAATAATACTGTTAAAGGTAACTGGAATATATAAGATCACTATATACATGCAATGTTATGACCATTCCTGTTCCAGTACTATATTTTCTAACCTAACAATAATATTAAGATCAGGAGCACCTCACAACTGAGACCACCTCCATGCACCCTGAATGGTAGAACCACATCAATTGCAAGTTTTAATGATGCAACATTGTAACTTTCTACATAAGCCATATATATAGTTTGTTACAGTACATCTATTGTGACAGACGCCAAGGTGTGAAATTGAAGTCTTAGAAATATTCCTTCAAAACTGTCAACAGACACTCATGCACTCATAGATCTTCCTCATAGGGATGCTATATTGATTCAGAACCCATGGCCACAATTATATTTCCATTCCTATAATATAATTATGGATCATATTACATGCACATCATGCAGTTCTCCAATCGGTTCACATTACATAGCAGTGGTGACTTGATAATCTCACTCTATAATTATAATATACACACAACCTTTTTTGAACATGATTACATGTGGGATGACAAAGAGTACCATGAAATAATTACACTCCAGGCTTCCCTATACCCATCTGGCTCGATGGCTTGGGTAGGTAACCCAGGTGGCTGCTTGACTATAATATTATGACCTATCTAGCTTCAACTGCTGGTTGCAATAACAACACCCATCAACTCCTTTCTCTCAGACTGAGGGATCTGAAAACCAAACTTATGATGAAGCATTTTAAGTGCAGAGCAAAGCACTCATATTTCCTTCTCTGGTTTTGCAAGTGGATGATGTCTTCAGGGTTGCCACAGGGCTCATCCTTGCATGGTGTATGTCTGCCACACGATTGTCACCAATGGGAGACACCTGTAGCCCAGTTTGCAACCCATGGCCCGCACCGCTAGCTGGAGACGTGAACTAACTTCTGAAACAATTCCCATCTCCGTAGGTAACCTGTAACCCCAGTTACATTTGAAGGTGCTTAATATTTTTTCAATGTATGGGAGAGTATAGGAGAGAAAACACTAGGCACCTTTATACATAGCTCATTGCAGAGGGGGCGTGTCAGCAACATATTTTAGACAGAGCTAGCTGGAGACATGAACTAACTTCTGAAACAATTCCCATCTCTGTAGCTAACCCGTAACCCCAGTTAAATTCGGAGATGCTTAATATTATTTCAATGTATGGGAGAGTATAGGGGAGAAAACGCTAAGCACCTTTTCCATAGCTCATGGGAGAGGGGGCGTGTCAGCTTAATATCTTAGACAGAGCTAGCTGGAGACATGAACTAACTTCTGAAACAATTCCCATTTCCGTAGCTAACCCGTAACCCCAGTTAAATTCGGAGATGCTTAATATTATTTCAATGTATGGGAGAGTATAGGGGAGAAAACGCTAAGCACCTTTTGCATAGCTCATGGGAGAGGGGGCGTGTCAGTTTAATATCTTAGACAGAGCTAGCTGGAGACATGAACTAACTTCTGAAACAATTCCCATTTCCGTAGCTAACCCGTAACCCCAGTTAAATTCGGAGATGCTTAATATTATTTCAATGTATGGGAGAGTATAGGGGAGAAAACGCTAAGCACCTTTTGCATAGCTCATGGGAGAGGGGGCGTGTCAGTTTAATATCTTAGACAGAGCTAGCTGGAGACATGAACTAACTTCAGAATCTGAAACAATTCCCATTTCCGTAGCTAACCCGTAACCCCAGTTAAATTCGGAGATGCTTAATATTTTTTCAATGTATGGGAGAGTATAGGAGAGAGAATGCTAAGCACCTTTTTGCATAGCTCATGGGAGAGGGGGCGTGTCAGCTTAATATCTTAGACAGAGCTAGCTGGAGACATGAACTAACTTCTGAAACAATTCACATCTCCGTAGCTAACCCGTAACCCCAGTTAAATTCGGAGGTGCTTAATATTATTTCAATGTACGTATGGGAGAGTATAGGGGAGAAAACGCTAAGCACCTTTTTGCATAGTTCGTGGGAGAGGGGGCGTGTCAGCTTGATATTTTAGGCAGAGCTAGCTGGAGACATGAACTAACTTCTGAAACAATTCCCATCTCCGTAGCTAACCCGTAACCCCAGTTACATTTGAAGGTGCTTAATATTATTTCAATGTATGGGAGAGTATAGGAGAGAAAACGCTAAGCACCTTTTTACATAGCTCTATGCAGAGGGGGCGTGTCAGCTTGATATTTTAGACAGATCTAGCTGGAGACATGAACTAACTTCTGAAACAATTCCCATTTCCGTAGCTAACCCGTAACCCCAGTTAAATTCGGAGATGCTTAATATTATTTCAATGTATGGGAGAGTATAGGAGAGAAAACGCTAAGCACCTTTTGCATAGCTCATGGGAGAGGGGGCGTGTCAGCTTAATATCTTAGACAGAGCTAGCTGGAGACATGAACTAACTTCTGAAACAATTCCCATCTCCGTAGCTAACCAGTAACCCCAGTTAAATTCGGAGATGCTTAATATTTTTTCAATGTATGGGAGAGTATAGGAGAGAGAATGCTAAGCACCTTTTTGCATAGCTCATGGGAGAGGGGGCGTGTCAACTTAATATCTTAGACAGAGCTAGCTGGAGACATGAACTAACTTCTGAAACAATTCACATCTCCGTAGCTAACCTGTAACCCCCGTTAAATTCGGAGGTGCTTAATATTATTTCAATGTACGTATGGGAGAGTATAGGGGAGAAAACGCTAAGCACCTTTTGCATAGCTCATGGGAGAGGGGGCGTGTCAGTTTAATATCTTAGACAGAGCTAGCTGGAGACATGAACTAACTTCTGAAACAATTCCCATTTCCGTAGCTAACCCGTAACCCCAGTTAAATTCGGAGATGCTTAATATTATTTCAATGTATGGGAGAGTATAGGAGAGAAAACGCTAAGCACCTTTTGCATAGCTCATGGGAGAGGGGGCGTGTCAGCTTAATATCTTAGACAGAGCTAGCTGGAGACATGAACTAACTTCTGAAACAATTCCCATCTCCGTAGCTAACCAGTAACCCCAGTTAAATTCGGAGATGCTTAATATTTTTTCAATGTATGGGAGAGTATAGGAGAGAGAATGCTAAGCACCTTTTTGCATAGCTCATGGGAGAGGGGGCGTGTCAACTTAATATCTTAGACAGAGCTAGCTGGAGACATGAACTAACTTCTGAAACAATTCACATCTCCGTAGCTAACCTGTAACCCCCGTTAAATTCGGAGGTGCTTAATATTATTTCAATGTACGTATGGGAGAGTATAGGGGAGAAAACGCTAAGCAC
Source organism: Chondrilla cf. caribensis (assembly GCA_964020155.1). NCBI lineage: Eukaryota > Metazoa > Porifera > Demospongiae > Chondrillida > Chondrillidae > Chondrilla > Chondrilla cf. caribensis. The sequence continues at coordinate 1,343,750 of OZ026551.1, read as the reverse complement.
CTTTTGCATAGCTCATGGGAGAGGGGGCGTGTCAGTTTAATATCTTAGACAGAGCTAGCTGGAGACATGAACTAACTTCTGAAGCAATTCCCATTTCCGTAGCTAACCCGTAACTCCAGTTAAATTCGGAGATGCTTAATATTATTTCAATGCATGGGAGAGTATAGGGGAGAAAACGCTAAGCACCTTTTGCATAGCTCATGGGAGAGGGGGCGTGTCAGTTTAATATCTTAGACAGAGCTAGCTGGAGACATGAACTAACTTCTGAAACAATTCCCATTTCCGTAGCTAACCTGTAACCCCCATTAAATTCGGAGGTGCTTAATATTATTTCAATGTACGTATGGGAGAGTATAGGGGAGAAAATGCTAAGCACCTTTTTGCATAGCTCATGGGAGAGGGGGCGTGTCACCTTAATATCTTAGACAGAGCTAGCTGGAGACATGAAATAACTTCTGAAACAATTCCCATCTCCGTAGCTAACCCGTAACCCCAGTTACATTTGAAGGTGCTTAATATTATTTCAATGTATGGGAGAGTATAGGAGAGAAAACGCTAAGCACCTTTTGGCATAGCTCTATGCAGTGGGGGCGTGTCAGCTTGATATTTTAGACAGATCTAGCTGGAGACGTGAACTAACTTCTAAAACAATTCCCAACTCCGTAGCTAACCCGTAACCCCAGTTACATTTGAAGGTGCTTAATATTATTTCAATGTATGGGAGAGTATAGGAGAGAAAACGCTAAGCACTTTTTTGCATAGCTCTATGCAGAGGGGGTGTGTCATTTTGATATTTTAGACAAATCTAGCTGGAGACATGAACTAACTTCTGAAACAATTCCCATCTCCGTAGCTAACCCGTAACCCCAGTTACATTTGAAGGTGCTTAATATTTTTTTCCCAATATATGGGAGAGTATAGGAGAGAAAACGCTAAGCACCTTTTTGCATAGCTCATTGCAGAGGGGGCGTGTCAGCTTGATATTTTAGACAGAGCTAGCTGGTGACAAGAACTAACTTCTGAATCAATTCCCATCTCCATAGCTAACCAATAACCCCAGTTACATTCGGAGGTGCTTAATATTATTTCAATGTATGGGAGAGTATAGGAGAGAAAACGCTAAGCACCTTTTGCATAGCTCATGGGAGAGGGGGCGTGTCAGCTTAATATCTTAGACAGAGCTAGCTGGAGACATGAACTAACTTCTGAAACAATTCCCATCTCCGTAGCTAACCCGTAACCCCAGTTACATTTGAAGGTGCTTAATATTATTTCAATGTATGGGAGAGTATAGGAGAGAAAACGCTAAGCACCTTTTTGCATAGCTCTATGCAGAGGGGGTGTGTCATTTTGATATTTTAGACAAATCTAGCTGGAGACATGAACTAACTTTTGAAACAATTCCCATCTCCGTAGCTAACCCGTAACCCCAGTTACATTTGAAGGTGCTTAATATTTTTTTCCCAATATATGGGAGAGTATAGGAGAGAAAACGCTAAGCACCTTTTTGCATAGCTCATTGCAGAGGGGGCATGTCAGCTTGATATTTTAGACAGAGCTAGCTGGTGACAAGAACTAACTTCTGAAACAATTCCCATCTCCGTAGCTAACCCGTAACCCCAGTTACATTCGAAGGTGCTTAATATTTTTTTTCCAATGTATGGGAGAGTATAGGAGAGAAAACGCTAAGCACCTTTTTGTATAGCTCATTGCAGAGGGGGCGTGTCAGCTTGATATTTTAGACAGAGCTAGCTGGAGACATGAACTAACTTCTGAAACATTCCCATCTCCGTAGCTAACCCGTAACCCCAGTTAAATTCGGAGATGCTTAATATTTTTTCAATGTATGGGAGAGTATAGGAGAAGAGAATGCTAAGCACCTTTTTGCATAGCTCATGGGAGAGGGGGCGTGTCAGCTTAATATCTTAGACAGAGCTAGCTGGAGACATGAACTAACTTCTGAAACAATTCCCATCTCCGTAGCTAACCTGTAACCCCCGTTAAATTCGGAGATGCTTAATATTGTTTCAATGTACGTATGGGAGAGTATAGGAGAAACAACGATAAGCACCTTTTTGCATAGCTCGTGGGAGAGGGGGCGTGTCAGCTTGATATTTTAGACAGAGCTAGCTGGAGACATGAACTAACTTCTGAAACAATTCCCATCTCCGTAGCTAACCCGTAACCCCAGTTAAATTCGGAGATGCTTAATATTTTTTCAATGTATGGGAGAGTATAGGAGAGAAAACACTATGCACCTTTTGCATAGCTCATGGGAGAGGGGGCGTGTCAGCTTAATATCTTAGACAGAGCTAGCTGGAGACATGAACTAACTTCTGAAACAATTCCCATTTCCGTAGCTAACCCGTAACCCCAGTTAAATTCGGAGATGCTTAATATTATTTCAATGTATGGGAGAGTATAAGGGAGAAAACGCTAAGCACCTTTATGCATAGCTCATTGCAGAGGGGGCGTGTCAGCAACATATTTTAGACAGAGCTAGCTGGAGACAAGAACTAACTTCTGAAACAATTCCCATTTCCGTAGCTAACCTGTAGCCCCAGTTAAATTTGGAGGTGCTTAATATTATTTCAATGTACGTATGGGAGAGTACGTATAGGGGAGAAAATGCTAAGCACCTTTTTGCATAGCTCATGGGAGAAGGGGCGTGTCAGCTTGATATTTTAGGCAGAGCTAGCTGGTGACATGAACTAACTTCTGAAACAATTCCCATCTCCGTAGCTAACCCGTAACCCCAGTTACATTTGAAGGTGCTTAATATTATTTCAATGTATGGGAGAGTATAGGAGAGAAAACGCTAAGCACCTTTTTGCATAGCTCTATGCAGAGGGGCGTGTCAGCTTGATATTTTAGACAGATCTAGCTGGAGACATGAACTAACTTCTGAAACAATTCCCATTTCCGTAGCTAACCCGTAACCCCAGTTAAATTCGGAGATGCTTAATATTTTTTCAATGTATGGGAGAGTATAGGAGAGAAAACGCTAAGCACCTTAGCTTTTTGCATAGCTCATGGGAGAGGGGGCGTGTCAGCTTAATATTATAAATAAAGCTAGCTGGAGACATGCTACAAGATGACGTGTACGCTTTTGTTAAAATTGTTTGAGGTCGACTGTGGAGTAGCTACACGAAACGGACTTAGCTACGTTTCGTTCACTCACGGTCTCAGGTTTTCAAGCAGATGTCAATCGGAAGGTTTGAAAAAACGAACAGGACAATCTTCAAAACTCTAGCGAGCGATTTTAATCAGCGTGGAAGCAGGGTTCGCCGAATGGTCTGTCGGGCCATCGAATTGGTTTTATATCGTCTATGGTCAGCCATGATGACGTCCATCTTGGCAGCCATTTTTGTATGACGTCATTGGCCTGAGAATATGGCGATTCTGCGGGTTTCGGTTGGACTTATGTGGACTGGGGAGGGCAGTCTAAATAAGTGTACCTCATCTAACCTACTGTGGTGTTCTGCACGTAGTGCACGCCTAGTAATATCATCTTCCGTTGTGGATATAATATTCTAGATAATTGTGAGAGACACCGTCATAGCCATATATAGTTATAAGATGGCTTCCAGGTTTCGACGTTTACTGACAGTACTCCTAGGCCTTATCTTTGCTTTTGCTATCTGTAGCTACATACTATACGTAAGTTCCGGACAACAGCCATTTTCTCGGGAACCAGTCGTTCACGTTGCTTCTTCAGACAATGTTTGTTCTAAACCAACCAAAGAGTGGCCCAATCCTTCCCAGTGTGTATTGAAACCCACAACCGACTGTAAGCATTATACTTCGAAGATCCAAAGAGATTGGTTACGTAGCGTTCGTTCGGACAAGACATCCTTCTCTGAGGAAATGGTAGGTAATGTGAAGTTTCTTTTACTGTTCCTTGGGCACGGGAGAAGCGGAGGAAGCATCACAGGACAGTTACTCAACTCGCATCCGAATATGTTGGTAGCCAATCAGTTCATGCTATTTCACGAGATGATTTACAATCCTGAGTACTTTGTAACAAAGTCTGATGTCATAAGAATATTGGCTCAGGCATCATTAAACCCAGATCCAATTCTGAGGAAGCGTTTGTTGAAGACGTCTAAAGGATACCAAATAGTTGTGAAAGATGTGCATGTCAATGTCAGTGACCAGACTGGACTCGATTCGAGGCCACCCATTACAGTTGTGGGTGATAAAGGGGCGGGGAAGACGGTTAGTCTACATATATGTGACCCGGTGAAATTCAGTAAACTCCTCCAAAGATTAAGAACCACTGTGGGAATTCCCATCAAATTTGTGGAGGTAATCAGAAATCCCTTTGATAATATTGCAACAGATATCATTTACAAGGTAGGGGGTGTTAAGGAGAGACAGAAGGCAGTTAAAAGTGAAGTGAAGATATCTGGGAAGGAAAAGAATGGGATAATTGCATGTTCTATAAATGTATACTTTAAGAGAGTTTTTGCAATGGTTAAGATGGTTCCAGAGTTACAAATGGATGTTCTTCAGGTTCACCTAACTGATCTGGTTACTAATCCACGAAGAGAACTGCAGAGAATGTGTGACTTCCTAGAGGTGGAATGCATGGAAGAATTTCTGGTAAACTGCGAAAACACCCTCTTCAAGGAGTTATCAAAGTCTAGGACATCAATAGACTGGACGGATGAACAAAAAAGGACCATTGAAAATCATTTAAAGAACATTCCCTTTTTGAAACGATATTCTTTCAGCTCAGATGACAAGTGATTCAGAATCTGTACTTGAAAATTAAAATTTTATAATTATTTTTGATATTATTTCCATTCACATTGCATAATTGTCATGACAGAATATAAAATTTAATAATAATATTATTATTATGCGTGTAACACATATATATGCATATATTGAATAATATAAACACATATGCATATACTATTGAATAATAATATTATTATATGCACATGATGTCTTGCAGAGATACATATAATTACTTATATAATAATAGTCAATACGTAGTTTGAGGTAAATCAGCTGCAGGTAATAATTAGCCTTGATCAATCTTTCCTCTTTGGCATCAAAATTAAATGCTATCAGCATGTTGTAACTGAACTAATGATCCTATATATATATCCATGCAAAGAGAAATAAAATTCTGAAAAAAAACCTATACAATATTAATGGTACTATTTCTAATGATGTATGCAGTTTCATTATAATAACAGTTATTGATCCTATTGATTATATTCACATGGACCGTAGCTAATGGTATTGGACCAGGTTGCAACAGCAAAACTGCATGGTTTATTATTATAATATCATACAGATTGCATGTCTCTTGCAATGATAGATGGTAGAACCATGAATGGATGAATAGAACACTAGATGATAATGTTAAGGTATAACTGGAATATATAAGATCACTATATACATGCAATTTTATGACCATTCCTGTTCCAGTACTATATTTCTTACCTAACAATAATATTAAGATCAGGAGCACCTCACAACTGAGACCACCTCCATGCACCCTGAATGGTAGAACCACATCAAGTTTTAATGATGCAACATTGTAACTTTCTACGAAGCCATAGATAGTTACAGTACATCTATTGTGACAGACATCAAGGTGTGAAATTGAAGTCTTAGAAATATTCCTTCAAAACTGTCAACAGACACTCATGCACTCATAGATCTTCCTCTCAGGGATGCTATATATTGGTTCAGAACCCATGCATATGGCCACAATTATTTTTCCATTCCTATAATATAATTATGGATCATATTACATGCACATCATGCAGTTATCCAATCGGTTCACAGTACATAACAGTGGTGACTTGATAATATCACTCTAGATCTATAATATACACACAACCTTTCAGGGCATGATTACATGTGGGATAACAAAGAGTGCCATGTAATAATTACACTCCAGGCTTCCCTATACCCATCTGGCTCGAATGCTTGGGTAGGAAACCCAGGAGGCTGCTTGACTATGATAATATGACCTATCTAGCTTCAACTGCTGGTTGCAGTAACAACACCCATCAACTCCTTTCTCTCAGACTGAGGGATCTGAAAACCAAACTTATGATGAAGCATTTTAAGTGCAGAGCAAAGCACTCATATTTCCCACATACCACAACAGACGCTCGGAACTGGAGGTATCCTGTGTAGTAGGTTCTTCAGGACCCAACAAGATGTGCAGACCCAGATGGCTCTACCCAATTGCAAGCTGGCCTCCTGGCAGCCAGCAGGAAAATAAGGAATCAGGGTCGTGTTTGCAGGTGCACATGCCTTCTCTGGGTTTGCAAGTGGACGATGTCTTCAGGGTTGCCACAGAGCTCATCCTTGCATGGTGTATGTCTGCCACACGATTGTCACCAAAGGGAGACATCTGTAGACCACATTGCAACCCATGGCCTGTACTGCTAGCTGGAGACGTGAACTAACTTCTGAAACAATTCCCATCTCCGTAGCTAACCCATAACCCCAGTTACATTTGAAGGTACTTAATATTTTTTCAATGTACTTATGGGATAGTATAGGAGAGAAAACGCTAAGCACCTTTTCGCATAGCTCATGGGAGAGGGGGCGTGTCAGCATAATATTTTAGACAGAGCTAGCTGAAGACGTCAACTAATTTCTGAAACAATTCCCATCTCCGTAGCTAACCCGTAACCCCAGTTAAATTCGGAGGTGCTTAATATTATTTCAATGTATGGGAGAGTACGTATAGGAGAGACAACGCTAAGCACCTTTTAGCATAGATCATGGTGAAAGAGGCGTGTCAGCTTGATATTTTAGACAGAGCTAGCTGGAGAGGTCAACTAACTTCTGAAACAATTCCCATCTCCGTAGCTAACCCGAAACCCCAGTTACATTTGAAGGTGCTTAATATTATTTCAATGTATGGGAGAGTATAGGAGAGAAAACGCTAAGCACCTTTTTGCATAGCTCTATGCAGAGGGGGCGTGTCAGCTTGATATTTTAGACAGAGCTAGCTGGAGACGTCAACTAACTTCTGAAACAATTCCCATCTCCGTAGCTAACCCATAACCCCAGTTACATTTGAAGGTGCTTAATATTTTTTCAATGTACGTATGGGATAGTATAGGAGAGAAAACGCTAAGCACCTTTTTGCATAGCTCATGGGAGAGGGGGCGTGTCAGTGTAATATTTTAGACAGAGTTAGCTGAAGACGTCAACTAATTTCTGAAACAATTCCCATCTCCGTAGCTAACCCGTAACCCCAGTTAAATTCGGAGGTGCTTAATATTATTTCAATGTACGTATGGGAGAGTATAGGGGAGAAAATACTAAGCACCTTTTTGCATAGCTCATGGGAGAGGGGGCGTGTCAGCTTGATATTATAAACAGATCTACCTGGAGACGTCAACTAACTTCTGAAACAATTCCCATCTCCGTAGCTAACCTGTAACCCCAGTTACATTTGAAGGTGCTTAATATTTTTTCAATGTATGGGAGAGTATAGGAGAGAAAACGTTAAGCACCTTTTTGCATAGCTCTATGCAGAGGGGGCGTGTCAGCTTCATACATAAGACAGAGCTAGCTGGAGACATTAACTAACTTCTGAAACAATTCCAATCTCTGTAGCTAACCCGTAACCCCAGTTAAATTCGGAGGTGCTTAATATTATTTCAATGTATGGGAGAGTATACGTAGGAGAGAAAACGCTAAGCACCTTTTTGCATAGCTCATGGGAGAGGGGCCGTGTCAGCGTAGTATTTTAGACAGAGCTAGCTGGAGACATGAACTAACTTCTGAAACAATTCCCATCTCCGTAGCTAACCTGTAATCCCAGTTACATTTGAAGGTGCTTAATATTTTTACAATGTATGGGAGAGTATAGGAGAGAAAACGTTAAGCACCTTTTTGCATAGCTCTATGCAGAGGGGGCGTGTCAGCTTGATATTTTAGACAGAGCCAGCTGGAGACATCAACTAACTTCTGAAACAATTCCCATCTCCGTAGCTAACCCGTAACCCCAGTTACATTTGAAGGTGCTTAATATTTTTACAATGTACGTATGGGAGAGTATAGGAGAGAAAACGCTAAGCACCTTTTTGAATAGCTCTATGCAGAGGGGGCATGTCAGCTTGATACTTAAGACAGAGGTAGCTGGAGACGTCAACTAACTTCTGAAACAATTCCCATCTCCGTAGCCAACCCGTAACCCCAGTTACTTTTCAAGGTGCTTAATATTTTTTCAATGTACGTATGGGAGAGTATAGGAGAGAAAACGCTAAGCAACTTTTTGCATAGATCATGGTGGAAGAGGCGTGTCAGCTTGATATTTTAGACAGATCTAGCAGGAGATGTAAACTAGCTAACTTCTGAAACAATTACCATCTCAGTAGCTAACCCGTAACCCCAGTTAAATTCGGAGGTGCCTAATATTATTTCAATGTACGTATGGGAGAGTATAGGAGAGAAAATGCTAAGCACCTTTTTGCATAGCTCATGGGAGAGGGGGCGTGTCAGCTTGATATTATAAACAGATCTACCTGGAGACGTCAACTAACTTCTGAAACAATTCCCATCTCCGTAGCTAACCTGTAACCCCAGTTACATTTGAAGGTGCTTAATATTTTTTCAATGTATGGGAGAGTATAGGAGAGAAAACGTTAACCATCTTTTTGCATAGCTCTATGCAGAGGGGGCGTGTCAGCTTGATATTTTCGACAGAGCTAGCTGGAGACGTCAACTAACTTCTGAAACAATTCCCATCTCCGTAGCTAACCCGTAACCCCAGTTACATTTGAAGGTGCTTAATATTTTTACAATGTACGTATGGGAGAGTATAGGAGAGAAAACGCTAAGCACCTTTTTGCATAGCTCTATGCAGAGGGGGCGTGTCAGCTTGATACTTAAGACAGAGGTAGCTGGAGACGTCAACTAACTTCTGAAACAATTCCCATCTCCGTAGCTAACCCGTAACCCAAGTTACATTTGAAGGTGCTTAATATTTTTTCAATGTACGTATGGGAGAGTATAGGAGAGAAAACGCTAAGCACCTTTTTGCATAGATCATGGTGGAAGAGGCGTGTCAGCTTGATATTTTAGACAGATCTAGCAGGAGATGTAAACTAGCTAACTTCTGAAACAATTACCATCTCCGTAGCTAACCCGTAACCCCAGTTAAATTCGGAGGTGCCTAATATTATTTCAATGTACGTATGGGAGAGTATAGGGGAGAAAATGCTAAGCACCTTTTTGCATAGCTCATGGGAGAGGGGGCGTGTCAGCTTGATATTATAAACAGATCTACCTGGAGACGTCAACTAACTTCTGAAACAATTCCCATCTCCGTAGCTAACCTGTAACCCCAGTTACATTTGAAGGTGCTTAATATTTTTTCAATGTATGGGAGAGTATAGGAGAGAAAACGTTAACCATCTTTTTGCATAGCTCTATGCAGAGGGGGCGTGTCAGCTTGATATTTTCGACAGAGCTAGCTGGAGACGTCAACTAACTTCTGAAACAATTCCCATCTCCGTAGCTAACCCGTAACCCCAGTTACATTTGAAGGTGCTTAATATTTTTACAATGTACGTATGGGAGAGTATAGGAGAGAAAACGCTAACCATCTTTTTGCATAGCTCTATGCAGAGGGGGCATGTCAGCTTGATACTTAAGACAGAGGTAGCTGGAGACGTCAACTAACTTCTGAAACAATTCCCATCTCCGTAGCCAACCCGTAACCCCAGTTACTTTTCAAGGTGCTTAATATTTTTTCAATGTACGTATGGGAGAGTATAGGAGAGAAATCCATCTTCAGTTCCGTAAGTTCCGGACAACAGCCATTTTCTCGGGAACCAGTCGTTCACGTTGCTTCTTCAGACAATGTTTGTTCTAAACCAACCAAAGAGTGGCCCAATCCTTCCCAGTGTGTATTGAAACCCACAACCGACTGTAAGCATTATACTTCGAAGACCCAAAGAAATTGGTTACGTAGCGTTCGTTCGGACAAGACATCCTTCTCAGAGGAAATGGTAGGTAATGTGAAGTTTCTTTTACTGTTCCTTGGGCACGGGAGAAGCGGAGGAAGCATCACTGGACAGTTACTCAACTCGCATCCGAATATGTTGGTAGCCAATCAGTTCATGCTATTTCACGAGATGATTTACAATCCTGAGTACTTCGAAACAAAGTCTGATGTCATAAGAATATTGGCTCAGGCATCATTAAACCCAGATCCAATTCTGAGGAAGCGTTTGTTGAAGACGTCTAAAGGATACCAAATAGTTGTGAAAGATGTGCATGTCAATGTCAGTGACCAAACTGGACTCGATTCGAGGCCACCCATTACAGTTGTGGGTGATAAAGGGGCGGGGAAGACGGTTGATTTGCATATACGTGACCCGGTGAAATTCAGTAAACTCCTCCAAAGATTAAGAACCACTGTGGGAATTCCCATCAAATTTGTGGAGGTAATCAGAAATCCCTTTGATAATATTGCAACAGATGTCATTTACAAGGTAGGGGGTGTTAAGGAGAGACGGAAGGCAGTTAAAAGTAAAGTGAAGATATCTGGGAAGGAAAAGAATGGGATAATTGCATGTTCTGTATATGCATACTTTAAAAGAGTTTTTGCAATGGTTAAGATGGTTCCAGAGCTAGAAATGGACGTTCTTCAGGTTCACCTAACTGATCTGGTTACTAATTCACGAAGAGAACTGCAGAGAATGTGTGACTTCCTAGAGGTGGAGTGCATGGAAGAATTTCTGGTGAACTGTGAAAACACCCTCTTCAAGGAGTTATCAAAGTCTAGGACATCAATAGACTGGACGGATGAACAAAAAAGGACCATTGAAAATCATTTAAAGAACATTCCCTTTTTGAAACGATATTCTTTCAGCTCAGATGACAAGTGATTCAGAATCTGTACTTGAAAATTAAAATTTTATAATTTTTCATATTATTTCCATTCACATTGCATAATTGTCATGACAGAATATAAAATTTAATAATATTATTATGCGTGTAACACATATATAATATTATGCATATATTGAATAATATAAACACATATGCATATACTATTGAATAATAATAATATTATTATATGCACATGATGTCTTGCAGAGATACATATAATTACTTATATAATAATAGTCAATACGTAGTTTGAGGTAAATCAGCTGCAGGTAATAATTAGCCTTGATCAATCTTTCCTCTTTGGCATCAAAATTAAATGCTATCAGCATGTTGTAACTGAACTAATGATCCTATATCCATGCAAAGAGAAATAAAATTCTGAAAAAAACCCTATACAATATTAATGGTACTATTTCTAATGATGTATGCAGTTTCATTATAATAATAACAGTTATTGATCCTATTGATTATATTCACATGGACCGTAATGGTATTGGACCAGGTTGCAACAGCAAAACTGCATGGTTTATTATATCATACAGATTGCATGTCTCTTGCAATGATAGATGGTAGAACCATGAATGGATGAATAGAACTCTAGATGATAATGTTAAGGTATAACTGGAATATATAAGATCACTATAATATACATGCAATGTTATGACCATTCCTGTTCCAGTACTATATTTCTTACCTAACAATAATATTAAGATCAGGAGCACCTCACAACTGAGACCACCTCCATGCACCCTGAATGGTAGAACCACATCAAGTTTTAATGATGCAACATTGTAACTTTCTACGAAGCCATAGATAGTTACAGTACATCTATTGTGACAGACATCAAGGTGTGAAATTGAAGTCTTAGAAATATTCCTTCAAAACTGTCAACAGACACTCATGCACTCATAGATCTTCCTCATAGGGATGCTATATATTGGTTCAGAACCCATGCATATGGCCACAATTATTTTTCCATTCCTATAATATAATTATGGATCATATTACATGCACATCATGCAGTTATCCAATCGGTTCACAGTACATAACAGTGGTGACTTGATAATATCACTCTAGATCTATAATATACACACAACCTTTCAGGGCATGATTACATGTGGGATAACAAAGAGTGCCATGTAATAATTACACTCCAGGCTTCCCTATACCCATCTGGCTCGAATGCTTGGGTAGGAAACCCAGGAGGCTGCTTGACTATGATATTATGACCTATCTAGCTTCAACTGCTGGTTGCAGTAACAACACCCATCAACTCCTTTCTCTCAGACTGAGGGATCTGAAAACCAAACTTATGATGAAGCATTTTAAGTGCAGAGCAAAGCACTCATATTTCCCACATACCACAACAGACGCTCGGAACTGGAGGTATCCTGTGTAGTAGGTTCTTCAGGACCCAACAAGATGTGCAGACCCAGATGGCTCTACCCAATTGCAAGCTGGCCTCCTGGAAGCCAGCAGGAAAATAAGGAATCAGGGTTGTGTTTGCAGGTGCACATGCCTTCTCTGGGTTTGCAAGTGGATGATGTCTTCAGGGTTGCCACAGGGCTCGTCCTTGCATGGTATATGTCTACCACACGATTGTCACCAAAGGGAGACACCTGTAGACCACATTGCAACCCATGGCCTGCACTGCTAGCTGGAGATGTGAACTAACTTCTGAAACAATTCCCATCTCCGTAGCTAACCCGTAACCCCAGTTACATTTGAAGGTGCTTAATATTTTTTCAATGTATGGGAGAGTATAGGAGAGAAAACGCTCAGCACCTTTTTGCATAGCTCATGGGAGAGGGGGCGTGTCAGCTTGATATTTTAGACAGAGCTAGCTGGAGACATGAACTAACTTCTGAAACAATCTCCATCTCCGTACCAACCCGTAACCCCAGTTAAATTCGGAGGTGCTTAATATTATTTCAATGTATGGGAGAGTATAGGAGAGAAAACGTTAAGCACCTTTTTGCATAGCTCATGGGAGAGGGGGCGTGTCAGCGTAATATTTTAGACAGATCTAGCTGAAGACGTGAACTAACTTGTGAAACAATTCTCATCTCCGTAGCTAACCCGTAACCCCAGTTACATTTGAAGGTGCTTAATATTTTTACAATGTATGGGAGAGTATATGGGAGAAAACGCTAAGCACCTTTTTGCATAGCTCTATGCAGAGGGGGCGTGTCAGCTTGATACTTAAGATAGAGGTAGCTGAAGATGTCAACTAACTTGTGAAACAATTCCCATCTCCGTAGCTAACCCGTAACCCGAGTTACATTTGAAGGTGTTTAATATTAATTTTTTACAATGTATGGGAGAGTATAGGAGAGAATACGTTAAGCACCTTTTTGCATAGCTCTATGCAATGGGGGCGTGTCAGCTTGATATTTTAGACAGAGCTAGCTGGAGACATGAACTAACTTCTGAAACAATTCCCATTTCCGTAGCTAACCCGTAACCCCAGTTACATTTGAAGGTGCTTAATATTTTCACAATGTATGGGAGAGTATAGGAGAGAAAACGCTAAGCACCTTTTTGCATAGCTCTATGCAGAGGGGGCATGTCAGCTTAATATCTTAGACAGAGCTAGCTGAAGACGTAAACTAACTTCTGAAACAATCCCCATCTCCGTAGCTAACCCGTAACCCCAGTAACATTTGAAGGTGCTTAATATTTTTGCAATGTATGGGAGAGTATAGGAGAGAAAACGCTAAGCACCTTTTTGCATAGCTCATGGGAGAGGGGGCGTGTCAGCGTAATATTTTAGACAGAGCTAGCTGAAGACGTCAACTAATTTCTGAAACAATTCCCATCTCCTTAGCTAACCAGTAACCCCAGTTAAATTCGGAGGTGCTTAATATTATTTCAATGTATGGGAGAGTATAGGGGAAAAAACGCTAAGCACCTTTTTGCATAGCTCTATGCAGAGGGGGCGTGTCAGCTTGATACTTAAGATAGAGGTAGCTGGAGATGTCAACTAACTTCTGAAACAATTCCCATCTCCGTAGCTAACCCGTAACCCCAGTTAAATTCGGAGGTGCTTAATATTATTTCAATGTATGGGAGATTATAGGAGAGAAAACGCTAAGCACCTTTTTGCATAGCTCTATGCAGAGGGGGCGTGTCAGCTTGATACTTAAGACAGAGCTAGCTGAAGACGTCAACTAACTTGTGAAACAATTCCCATCTCCGTAGCTAACCCGTAACCCCAGTTACATTTGAAGAGGTGCTTAATATTTTTACAATGTTTGGGAGAGTATAGGGGAGAAAACGCTAAGCACCTTTTTGCATACGTAGCTCTATGCAGAGGGGGCGTGTCAGCTTGATACTTAAGACAGAGCTAGCTGGAGACGTCAACTAACTTCAGAAACAATTCCCATCTCCGTAGCTAACCCGTAACCCCAGTTAAATTCGGAGGTGTTTAATAATATTTCAATGTATGGGAGAGTATAGGAGAGAAAACGCTAAGCACCTTTTTGCATAGCTCATGGGAGAGGGGGCGTGTCAGCGTATTATTTTACACAGAGCTAGCTGAAGACGTCAACTAACTTGTGAAACAATTCCCATCTCCGTAGCTAACCCGTAACCCCAGTTACATTTGAAGAGGTGCTTAATATTTTTACAATGTATGGGAGAGTATAGGGGAGAAAACGCTAAGCACCTTTTTGCATACGTAGCTCTATGCAGAGGGGGCGTGTCAGCTTGATACTTAAGAGAGAGGTAGCTGGAGACGTTAACTAACTTCGGAAACAATTCCCATCTCCGTAGCTAACCCGTAACCCCAGTTAAATTCGGAGGTGTTTAATATTATTTCAATGTATGGGAGAGTATAGGAGAGAAAATGCTAAGCACCTATTTGCATAGCTCATTGCAGAGGGGGCGTGTCAGCTTAATATCTTAGACAGAGCTAGCTGGAGACTTCAACTAACTTCTGAAACAATTCCTATCTCCGTAGCTAACCCGTAACCCCAGTTACATTTGAAGGTGCTTAATATTATTTCAATGTATGGGAGAGTATAGGAGAGAAAACGCTAAGCACCTTTTTGCATAGATCATGGTGGAAGAGGCGTGTCAGCTTGATATTTTAGACAGATCTAGCTGGAGATGTAAACTAACTTCTGAAACAATTCCCATCTCCGTAGCTAACCCATAACCCCAGTTACATTTGAAGGTACTTAATATTTTTACAATGTATGGGAGAGTATAGGAGAGAAAACGCTAAGCACCTTTTTGCATAGCTCATGGGAGAGGGGGCGTGTCAGCGTATTATTTTACACAGAGCTAGCTGAAGACGTCAACTAACTTGTGAAACAATTCCCATCTCCGTAGCTAACCCGTAACCCCAGTTACATTTGAAGGTGCTTAATATTTTTACAATGTATGGGAGAGTATAGGAGAGAAAACGCTAAGCACCTTTTTGCATAGCTCATGGGAGAGGGGGCGTGTCAGCGTATTATTTTACACAGAGCTAGCTGAAGACGTCAACTAACTTGTGAAACAATTCCCATCTCCGTAGCTAACCCGTAACCCCAGTTACATTTGAAGAGGTGCTTAATATTTTTACAATGTATGGGAGAGTATAGGGGAGAAAACGCTAAGCACCTTTTTGCATACGTAGCTCTATGCAGAGGGGGCGTGTCAGCTTGATACTTAAGAGAGAGGTAGCTGGAGACGTTAACTAACTTCGGAAACAATTCCCATCTCCGTAGCTAACCCGTAACCCCAGTTACATTTCAAGGTACTTAATATTTTTACAATGTATGAGAGAGTATAGGAGAGAAAACACTAAGCACCTTTTTGCATAGCTCTATGCAGAGGGGGCGTGTCAGCTTGATACTTAAGACAGAGGTAGCTGGAGACGTCAACTAACTTCAGAAACAATTCCCATCTCCGTAGCTAACCCGTAACCCCAGTTACATTTCAAGGTACTTAATATTTTTACAATGAATGGGAGAGTATAGGAGAGAAAACACTAAGCACCTTTTTGCATAGCTCTATGCAGAGGGGGCGTGTCAGCTTGATACTTAAGACAGAGCTAGCTGGAGACGTCAACTAACTTCTGAAACAATTCCCATCTCCGTAGCTAACCCGTAACCCCAGTTACATTTCAAGGTGCTTAATATTTTTTCAATGTATGGGAGAGTATAGGAGAGAAAACGCTAAGCACCTTTTTGCATAGATCATGGTGGAAGAGGCGTGTCAGCTTGATATTTTAGACAGATCTAGCTGGAGATGTAAACTAACTTCTGAAACAATTCCCATCTCCGTAGCTAACCCATAACCCCAGTTACATTTGAAGGTACTTAATATTTTTACAATGTATGGGAGAGTATAGGAGAGAAAACGCTAAGAACCTTTGAACTAACTTCTGAAACAATTCCCATCTCCGTAGCTAACCCGTAACCCCAGTTACATTTCAAGGTACTTAATATTTTTACAATGTATGGGAGAGTATAGGAGAGAAAACGCTAAGCACCTTTTGCATAGCTCTATGCAGAGGGGGCGTGTCAGCTTGATACTTAAGACAGAGCTAGCTGGAGACGTCAACTGACTTCTGAAACAATCCCCATCTCCATAGCTAACCCGTAACCCCAGTTACATTCGGAGGTGCTTAATATTATTTCAATGTATGGAAGAGTATAGGAGAGAAAACGCTAAGCACCTTTTTGCATAGCTCATGGGAGAGGGGGCGTGTCAGCTTAATATTATAACTAAGGCTAGCTGGAGACATGCTACAAGGTGACGTGTACGCTTTTGTTAAAATTGTTTGAGGTCGACTGTGGAGTAGCTACACGAAACGGACTTAGCTACGTTTCGTTCACTCACGGTCTCAGGTTTTCAAGCAGATGTCAATCGGAAGGTTTGAAAAAACGAACAGGACAATCTTCGAAATTCTAGCGAGCGATTTTAATCAGCGTGGAAGCAGGGTTCACCGAATGGTCTGTCGGGCCATCGAATTGGTTTTATATCGTCTATGGTCAGCCATGATAACGTCCATCTTGGCAGCCATTTGTGTATGACGTCATTGGCCTGAGAATATGGCGATTCTGCGGGTTTCGGTTGGACTTATGTGGACTGGGGAGGGCAGTCTAAATAAGTGTACCTCATCTAACCTACTGTGGTGTTCTGCACGTAGTGCACGCCTAGTAATATCATCTTCCGTTGTGGATATAATATTCTAGATAATTGTGAGAGACAGCGTCATAACCATATATAGTTATAAGATGGCTTCCAGGTTTCGACGTTTACTGACAGTACTCCTAGGCCTTATCTTTGCTTTTGCTATCTGTAGCTACATACTATACGTAAGTTCCGGACAACAGCCATTTTCTCGGGAACCAGTCGTTCACGTTGCTTCTTCAGACAATGTTTGTTCTAAACCAACCAAAGAGTGGCCCAATCCTTCCCAGTGTGTATTGAAACCCACAACCGACTGTAAGCATTATACTTCGAAGATCCAAAGAGATTGGTTACGTAGCGTTCGTTCGGACAAGACATCCTTCTCAGAGGAAATGGTAGGTAATGTGAAGTTTCTCTTACTGTTCCTTGGGCACGGGAGAAGCGGAGGAAGCATCACAGGACAGTTACTCAACTCGCATCCGAATATGTTGGTAGCCAATCAGTTCATGCTATTTCACGAGATGATTTACAATCCTGAGTACTTTGTAACAAAGTCTGATGTCATAAGAATATTGGCTCAGGCATCATTAAACCCAGATCCAATTCTGAGGAAGCGTTTGTTGAAGACGTCTAAAGGATACCAAATAGTTGTGAAAGATGTGCATGTCAATGTCAGTGACCAGACTGGACTCGATTCGAGGCCACCCATTACAGTTGTGGGTGATAAAGGGGCGGGGAAGACGGTTAGTCTACATGTACATGACCCGGTGAAATTCAGTAAACTCCTCCAAAGATTAAGAACCACTGTGGGAATTCCCATCAAATTTGTGGAGGTAATCCGAAATCCCTTTGATAATATTGCAACAGATGTCATTTACAAGGTAGGGGGTGTTAAGGAGAGACGGAAGGCAGTTAAAAGTGAAGATTTCCGGGAAGGAAAAGAATAAGACAATTGCATGTTCTATAAGCAGATACTTTTGGAACATTTTTGCAATGGTTAAGATGGTTCCAGAGCTAGAAATGGACGTTCTTCAGGTTCACCTAACTGATCTGGTTACTAATCCACGAAGAGAACTGCAGAGAATGTGTGACTTCCTAGAGGTGGAATGCATGGAAGAATTTCTGGTAAACTGCGAAAACACCCTCTTCAAGGAGTTATCAAAGTCTAGGACATCAATAGACTGGACGGATGAACAAAAAAGGACAATTGAACATCATTTGAAAAACATACCCTTTTTGAGACGGTATTCTTTCATCTCAGATGACCAGAAATTCAGTAGTTATTGAAAGGGTGTTATTTTTTTATATCATTTATATCCCACAAGCCTTGTGACAAGGTACTGTATTTATATTCATTCATATAATTATCATATTATAGCAGAATATGAATTTTGCATGACATTGTATATATATATATATACATAATAAGAATGAACACTTTTTGATGTTTTGCATATGATAAATATAATTACCTATACTAATACAGGTGGTTGGAGGTGAATCAGTCTAACTCATCATCTTTAGCCTTGATCAATCTTTCCTGTTTGGCGTCAAATACTGTCTGCATGTTGTAACTCAATTGGTGATGCTGTGTTATATCCAAGACACGTAAAGAGAAATAAAACAGTTAAAACTCCATACAACACCATTCATTCTAATGATGTACACAGTTTCATTATAATATATAACATTCATCAATCCTATGGGAATTGATTATTATTCACATGGACCGTAATGGAATTGGACCAGGTTGCAACAGCAAAACCGGTTAATACAGGTTGCATGTCTCATACTTGGAAGACTGTCAAAGGTATTGTGTTGATTTGAGAATTCCGTATATTATGCATGAGTATCCTATACACTTGTATTATGCTACATGTATACACTATTCAATAATATTATAATATTATAATATAATATATTATATATCATGTTGAAGATATATATATTGATTTTCTGTAATGTCATACCATATAGTGGGAAATTTTCGCAGGACAAAATTTTCACGGATGGCTCCAAAAATGAAAATTCGCAGATAAAATTTTCGCAGACGCTGGCCACAGTCACGTGATAGAACGAGAATGCTCAATTCGTGGATAAAATTTTTGTGGATGTTAGGACAACCGCGAAATCCTCGAAATTTTGTCCCACTAAAATTTCCCGCTTTACGGCATGTATACATATTGTATATCATGTACAGATGCAGTAGTACATGCACAATATACACCTGTATAATATTATAGTGTCACATGGCTGTACATGTGTCTATAAATGTAACATATGTACAAAATCAATGCATGCAGTGTGACTACCTTAATACATTATGTATATACATGCACTGTTGTGTACCAATGTTCTGTGCTATACACAATATGTTTGGTTTATGTTAATGACAGTCATTCTTGGGAGAAGGGGGTCCCGGAACAAAACGTCTTGCCCATCGCACATCCCACGCACACTCAAGACTCACTGGTCCACACACACAAGGAAGGGACTCATGGAGAACCTCCTTGGCATGAAGATGGGCCCGGCCCCCTCCCCCGGTGCGACCTCCTACCCTGGACCTCGCCCCACATGCACGTTAGCGATTGTGAGCCTGCGACTGCGGTAGAGTCTCAAGAGTGGTCACCATGCTACAGGGGGGGTAGGCCACACCTGGGGACAATGACCCATGCACCCTCTTTCATGCCCTTGTAGAAGAGCAGAGATCCAAAAAAAACTGACCAAACAACCAGTAGGGGCTTCCAGGCAGAGATCACAACGGCGCGGTAGCACCTATATGCGCATGCTCAGTATGCACTTTAGACGCACGTCATGAGATTACTATTGGGGTTACTACGATCGCAGAGCACTCAATACTTGACGCTTACGTAGCCACAAGAGGCAGCCTGGTTACGAGTGACCTCATTAACTACGCTCAACCTACCAGTTAACCTACATTTAATTTCACAGATCATATTTACCTTCGTCATCAATGTTCCAATTCGGCTGGTGGGATGCTTATATCCATAATACAGAGCTAGCATTATCACTGACACGACCAATGCAGCTGCTGCAACCAGAATGAGCACCAGTACCCCAACTGTAATCCCTGCTATACTTCCTCCACTTCCACCAGAAACAGCTCCTGGTTGAGGTAAAACACTTTCTGTGGACTCTGAATGTTTCATAAGAATATTACAACAGTGACTCCTATACATAATTGGTACACATAATAATTTATATTATTATTATATATAAATATACACAGGAAACTGCAATTGTTTGGCTTCTAAGGAATTTAGCCTACTCTCTCCCAATCATATACAGTCACAGGGGCATGGGAACAGGTGCGGCTGGTGGGGTCTTGGCCTCACCACTTTTAGGGTTACCTTGACGTTTCCATATTACTACTGGCAGAATATGCTACAATCTAATACATTTACTTGTGAGCATTATAGAAAGGGTATTGCTGAATCTATTTCTGAATCACTACTCTCACACAAATCCTCTGTCCTCTCGTTATGGCCATGTTGGCCATTTCGTTACTATTGCACAATACATGAGGTGATTTGTACCTATATTCACACACACACACACACACACACACACACACACACACACACACACACATACACACACACACACACAAATGCGGATTACCAGTGGAGGGTTTCACAGAAGAAGTTGATGCACCCTGAGTTGTCTCTGGTAGAATAATTACATTGGACAGATAACTCCGCCCACCAGTAAATTGGTCACTGATGGTAGGCTCAACAGACACAGATGATGGAGTAATCTGTAAATAAGGACGAAATTAAAAATTATTCATTATTTTTAATTATAAATTTCTAGCAGTGCATTATTTTTAAGTATAAATTTCTAGCAGTGCATTATTTTAATTATAAATTTCTAGCAGTGAGATACAAACATACATACGTACTTACATGTATGTACATCATAATACAAATGTGAGACAATTGAGTGCCATATTCTTGGCTAAAATACTTGACCGGCTTTAATTAAGCTTGTGCATGGCTATTATTTTAACATAACATATAACATATAATATAAAAAATACACTGCACAGGATCGTTGTGGCTTTATACAAGCTTACTTGACTGTTATTCTCTGAACAGAAAGACAGATCAGCCTACAGTGGGATGTAAACAAATTTGTTCGATCACGATAATAACGCCGTTCATTTATAATATTATGTGACCTTCCATGAGAAGAGTATCATATTTGAACTATTTATACATTTTAGTGTGGAGGCAAAAAAGAATTTTTGTTCATTTTTTCAAATTTGCAATTTTAGATGAAACGAATTCCAAGACATATAATATTTTATCGACATTTCGTGGTATGAGTGTCATAAATTTAATCTTTTTGTGCAGGCAATTGGGTAGATATATTTGAAAATATTACATTGTACTACTGATGAAAATTGATATTATCATGGGGAAAATGTTCCGAAACGGATGATGAACTAAAAAGCAATAATTATACATCAATTGGACCAGGTACATTTTTTCAATCACTTACATCAATGTGGCAGTTAGCTTGAATCCATTCCTGTCTGTGGCGATCAATACCATCAGAGCATCTGTGCAGGTATACGTGTACCTTTGAAACTTAGCACTCAACATGTACATAAGTTGGACACTCAGATCTGTGATTGCTGGCATATTATACATGTGTTTTCAAATTTTTATTATGGTTTCCAGATTTAATTTAGTAAATTTTGCAAATTTTCTTTCTTTATATAAATATTAAATATTAAAATTAAATAATATATTATATATTATGTATATGTATAATACATATTATATGCCATGTACAGTTGTATCACTGAATATTATAAACCATAACTTAACAAAGTTGCAACAATCCTAAAACTTCATTTCTCGTGCACATACACTGCAAACATGCATGAAGCAACCCAAATTCAATTGATTGTACACATAAACACAACACTATGTTCTTCGCACACGTATGTTATACAATGTCATGCATAACAATATTAATGTAACATGGTATTATGGACACAAATTCAGTATGTATGTTTCACACACATAATTATTGTAAACATAAAGTAAACAACAAAATAAACACTATTCTCCTCACATAGACTGCAAACATGAAGTGGACAACATGCACTAAACAAATCACACTGTTACATGCGCACATGCACGTGTGTGGACCCACCTGTTGAGAGCAGGACACCAACCACAGTCGAACTCACTGTTTCTGGTTACCTCCAAACAGTCGAGACAAGAATCAGCTTGTATACAATCTGCACAGAGGACACACAAAACACATTTCCACTTGTGTTGATAAACATTGGGCTGAGCATAATAATATTGCTTGCTAAACCTTTGGATGTAATGCTTGAATTACTGATTGATTTGATTGATGCTTAATAATTGGTTGAGGAGCACATTGTATATGCTGTATGGTCGGACTTACTTGGCAATGGATGAATTTTGATTGCAGTGTTACTGGTAATGTTGTACGTTGACAAATCCACAGCGTGATATTCGCTAATGTAGCCAAACAGTGTACCTGTGGTATTGGAATTGTATATAGCATAATACAAAATAATCTGATTTCTGCTGTTGTTAATCTGGAAGATCTAGTCTAAGAGATACACCTATTCTCATATACCATGGAATCTCTCCTAACAGGAGAGAATAGGGATGATATAATGCTAAGAAATACCTGACACAGCTCATGGCCAAGAGGCAGTGTCAATATCTTCCAAAACATTTGCAATGCAGCTGGCCGTGGTGGTGTGAACTAAATTAGGAAACATTTACCATCTCTGTACATGGCCTGTATTCCTAGCTACATTTGAATGAAGCTTAGTGCTTTCACAATATGTGAGGGGAATTAAAGGGGAGAATGCTAGCAATTTCTCACTTAGCTCATAGCAAAGGGGTGTCACCTTCATATTTATCCCACATAGCTTAAGGGCTCGGGTTGATAAAGAATTCAATGAAGCATGGTGAATCATACTCATTCTTTTGCAAACTGTAGTATGGAATGTGTGCATTTGTAATTGGTTGATTCTAGGAGAGCCTCGGCCGTCTGCTCCTTATGGAGGATGGAGGGGTTGAGACCACCTTCCCCCTTCATCACCATAATATGAACTGTGGGAATTTCTGTGATAGGGACATCATACCATTTCGTCAAATAAAGGGTCCAACTTGAAATGATTAACGGGAGTTTTAACCGATACTGAAACCTTAAGCCTCACCTCTGAATGTGAAGAGATGAATGAAGAATGCATCGGATAACCCTACACGAACTGGATGGTTAGTTGAATTGATATTCTCCACAGATAGCGGTACCTATTATAGTACAAATATGCCAAGACAGTACCGTAACCATTATAATAATATTACATACATAGTGTATTTCTCATAAAAAGTTGTAGCCTGTTGTGTTGTAGCAGTGATAAAGTGATAATTGATCACTGAGGGCAAAATTCACGGGAATCAGTGATTACTTTGTGCTATTCTTGCATGCTTGTGCAAGCTGCAACATCCACTATAGCCTATAGCTACAATACAGTAACTGGAGAAAATCAGTATAAATCACCGACAAAGTTAAAGAAAATCAGTAAGACATGTTCACATGCATTGCAGGTGTTGGTTAACCAATCCTTTGATCGCCTCCTACACAACAGGCTGCATTTTTATGAATGCCAACTTTGGAAAGAACCCAGTGTGACTTACAGTTTTATACACGAAATGAATTTCTCCAGAAGGAAATAAGGAGACTTGAAATGTGAAAGGACCAGCTATAGGAGTGAGGAAACTTATATACATTAATCAATTGCAAGTGTCAAATCTATTGATATCCAGAGACATCATTTCAAAAACATACCTACAACTACCAACACATATGCGTCCATATTGCATGAAACCACACACACACGCACGCACGCACGCACGCACACACACACTTGCATGCAACCAGGCACACACATAGTGCAGGTCCAAACCAGAAGTGTAACAATCACACCAAATTGTCTGTATCTACCAGAGGTACGTATGTACTTCAGTTGTCATGTGGAAAGTCTTGGTGACAATTATCAATGAATGCAAACTCTGACATGGCATTATACGTTGAGTAATTGACCAAATTTGGCAATGGAAGTTTACAATAGCAATGGAATGTGTGTAAATAGTGCAGATATGATAACACTTCACACTTTGATCTGACACTCAACATACCACATTTGATGTTTATCTGACACCTACCTTCAAGGTGGTCAGCATGTAATACATTGTCCCACTGTACAGTAAACCTATCAGCTGAAGGATTACAGAAGCAAAAATGAAGTAAATACTCAACATGTTTGTTCACGTGTATGTTTGAACATGTATGTTTAAACACAACTTTGTACATATGTAATAAAATATCAATAATAATAATATTATTATTTATCTTTATGCATACAAAATATTCATGTCATGTGAATTAGCATTGTTATAACATAAACTGCATGTATTGCCAAGGTGTTTGCAAGACAGGGACATCCACTAGCTATAATAGTGTAGCTTAGCAGAATCCCAAATAATACACCTAGCAAACTGTGTCCATAGGTATGTCCTAAAGGTAGACACTTGAAGGGAGCTTCATATACATAATAATAATAATTATACTAATTTTAAAATAAAAATTATTACATACATGTACAGTGGAGTTTTAGTAAGAATATATATAATATACATAATATTATACAGAATATGTAGTGGAACAGTTGGAAATCCCACTTGTCATTACTTTGCATTAATTTTACGAGAGAAATTTCCATTGCAAGTACAGTGGACTCTCTCTATTACAAACCTCTGAATAGCAGAAACCTCTGTAATAAGGACACCATTTTGTGTCCCAGCGTAGTACTGAAGTGTATAAAATGTCCTTAATAGAGAGGTTCTACTGTATTAATGCACAGTTACAATGTAACAAAATTGATTTCAAATGAGTTCCTACTAACAAGACTCTGTACACATGTATGAACACCTGGCATACCTGTACGGTAGAAGTAGACACTGGAGTCGTTGCTCAAACTCGGGTTGAAATTGGACTGCAGAGGTGCTAGGTATTGATAATCTATGATTCTGTTGTGAATGAGTGTCCCCGTGTACAGGAATCCTGCAATAGGAGAAGAATTATTAGTGATAATCATGCAATGAATAATTAATATGTTCCTCATGATTAACTAAATAAAACTTGTATAAATATTGCTTAATTCTCTGAGACTTCTTCCTACAAAATGTACAGATGACCCAAGGATCCTTTTGTGGAAGAGGTTTGACTGTCTGCATATAGCAGGTACATACATGATTGCATAAGGTGTTATAAGGAAGCACTGTTCCAAGAATGAGCAATATAGATTAAGTGTTTCAATGTACAGGAATCCTTCACAATAATATTATAGCTAATGAAAATCAATTCCAATGACTGACTTATAGGTATTAAATTCTACCATTTTCACGTTTGAACAGGAGAAAACTACCAGTTGCAAAATACTTTCAGTGTTAACACACAGAGAGAGTTTTTTGTAGAAATACATATTATGATCCAAAATGAACTAGCAAGCGCATGGTTGTCAAAGGTGTCAGAACATAATTGATACAGGTAACATGGAAATAGCCATTACAGGTGTATTCCAGGTGAGCGGATAAAAAGTCCAGTGGAGGAGAGACTATATGGCGAGAAGATTTTAAAAGGGATCCCAGAGTCTAAGCATTTTCAGTATGTGGTAAGTCACCATTTTTCTCACCAAGAGACCCACTATATATTCATCTAGTGTGATGACCCACAAATTCACAAAATATTATAATATACTGTACTTACAATAGTATAGTAAATACTCCAGTATAGTGAACACGGCAGTATATAACACTAAACATACCATTGGTCGTCACCCCAATGAAGGTCAACAGGTGTCCGTAGTAGGGAAAGGCAAATGGAAGAGACAAAAACTAAGTAGAGAGAGTATAAGCAATTCAGTGAAAAGCAATTTCAGCTACAGTACCACATAAGCATTACTTATACCGCGAAGCAGGAAATTTTCCTGGGACAAAATTCCCACGAATTTCACCGTTGGCCTATTATCCACGTCGAATATAAAATACGTGAATTAGGCATTTTCGTTATTCTATCATGCGGCTATGGCCAGCATCTGCAAAAATTTTATACACTATTTTTCATTTTTGGAGCCATCTGCAAAAATTTTGTTCCATGAAAATTTCCTGCTACACGGTATGTTGGCAACATGCCGCACCGTAACCATGCAACATTGTGAAGTGATATTGATATAGTAGTACACTTGTCGCATAGGACGATACTAAATTGAAGGCTCTGTATGTGGTATTCAACCAAGTTGAATATATACTTACAGTCCAAGGATAAAATTCAAGTATTCAAGCATCTTACTATACTTCACACAGTCAGCTAGTGTGCAACGTAAATTTCTTTTCAAAAGAGCCTTAAAGTTTTACAAGTTAAATGAAAGACATGACCGTATGTAAGAATACAGAAACTGCGGAATGACTGGTCCACAAGAAATATAATGCTTTCAAAAGAAGGTTCAAAACTTTGATTCCAGTCAATTGAACAATTGTGTTGAAAATTTTTGGTGTACGTATATGCAGTGTCTGGACTACACATCCAGAAGGTATGAAGAGGTACACTTCATGGAAGGGGTCAGTGCCAATGTCTTGAGACGGTATGTGCACCAAGTATGGGAATACTCCCACACCTGTGCTGAGCATGCATATGCATGACGGGATGACATAATTCTGGAAATACCTAACGGTAATGGCGCGTATACACTTACACTTGAGACATTCAATAAGACCCCTCCGTACCTGGTCATGTATATAGGTATTGTTTACGATCATGTGCATACCTGCCCACATACATATTATATATATATATATATATATATATTATATATAATGTATTATGTACATATCATATTACACATAGTGTACATAACTACTCCTATACCCAGTCCTTCATTGAGTCTGCATTGTCATGAGTCTGTAACCACATATCTCACGTACTGTACCAATTCAGTGATACGTGATAGGAAATCTTATACTTCACGTGCACATTGCTGGTCATGGAAGGACATGCATGACACAACATGAGGTAGAACAAATACTGTTCAACTGTTATAGTGACTGTAATAGTTTCATACAATTTTCTGGTCAAAATAATGCGCGAGATTTGTACATACAAACACTAAGCAATAGACACCTATCAACTGACCACTTGACAAATTTGCTCATGTAATTAATATCATATTGAACATTGTGTTTGGACATTACCACTCAATGGTCGAAATGAATAAGATCATTAACAACAAAGATTACAAGAACTGAAGGTTCCAATTGAATAAGTAAAGGTTCACTATACTGGGAGCTAATATACTCCATGTTTTCATTTCCTTGAACATACGTAATGTAAGAAATAGTGTACAGATCTGAAGGTGGAAGTGGTGTGGTGTTTTCTGTCATTACTGTTGAACGAATGCTTGTCATGACTGTCAGATTGTGAAAACCTATATATCTGAAGGCTTTAAAGTGGTCCATGGCCTTAATGAGATTCTAATGAGTATGGCATTTCCTGAAATTCCTCTTATACGTATTATAAGAGTGTCACTTGCATGATTACCAGATGTTACTTACAAGCCAGAATTCTAAAAGAATAAATTGTTTGCAATAAACGGGAATATGTCACATCAGGACAATCCTCCATGTTTATTGTAGTGATACCTGCTCATCTCTCTCTCTCTCTCTCTCTCTCTCTCTCTCTCTCTCTCTCTCTCTCTCTCTCTCTCTGTGTGTGTGTGTGTGTGTGTGTGTGTGTGTGTGTGTGTGTGTGTGTGTGTGTGCGTGTGTGTGTGTATGTGTGTGTGTGTGTGTATGTGTGTGTGTATCAAGCTGTATGACTGTACACTCACCCTGAGAACCAGAGACTCATCACTGAGAGGAGACCTAGTGACATTGCTGTTGCTGTCTTCAAACATCTCCGCTAGATCAAACCACAGACCTTCAGCAGCTGCTCCAGAGATGAACGTTGAATTGTAGTACAAATGAGAGTCCTACAGTACAAAGGGTAGATTCATCATAATATTATTATAAGGTACATAATATTATGCATGTGTTCCTACATCCAAGTAACACATTACGAACACACTAGATATTAAATACGTATGTTTTATTGTACTTTGTCTACGCTCAACATACTCAAATGCACAGGAGATGGACTGTATGTTCTTTGGGGACCTGCAACATACAAAGTGTTATTGAGTACCACTTTTGTATTAAAAAGAAAAAGGGAATAGGTGTCTAAGAGAGTTTTGGGTTATCATTTTGACGGCTCACTGTACAGAGTGTGCATAATATGAACAGGAAATTATTATTGGAAGGAGTGCTAATTCAAGAAACTCGTGTACATATGTGAATATTTATACTAATAGAATGAAAAACACTACAAAACCCTTCAAATGTGGTCAATATACGTATATGGCTTCCAATTTTAAATAACTCCTACTGCAGGTGCATCCTTGAGGCTCACCTCTGAAATTGTCCCATTCTGAAAGCTTGAAGGTGGGTTGGATTGTCTTTGTGTTCTTGGACTTAGTCCATTTCCGCTCTTTTGTGGCAACAAGTTGGCAGTTTTGACATCTTCAATCAAATCTTCCACTTGGTAGCTCACCTCAACACCAGATCCACCTGTACCACAACAAACTGACAATGAGCGTACATTCTGATATATAATCAAAAGACCATGATTACAGACTTATTAAAACTTTAATTATTATAGTGAAATATTAATTTTATACCATCCAATCCTGACGCAAATGTGGCACACCGATGACCACACATGCACTGATTATACTGCTCAGTTAACCAGTTAATAATGAAATTATGGATACCATAAAAATACTATATCTGCCAACCGGCCTGAGATCTTTCCTTAGATTCGTGCATCACTGTGTATATAGAGCATGCATATACCATATAATATTATTATACGTAGACTAGTAATGTACGAATCTATGTACTACCCATCCCATAAACAGAAGAATATGCAGGTAATGTAGGTACCTTGGATTACGATTAGTACTGTTGAGAGTCTGGTCAATGAAATGATGTGAGGGAAACCCGTAGCGTGACCCCAGAGTACTGCCGAGTATACGGTCAATCGCTTAAGACTATAATTTCCCGAATTCAATAGCAGAATCTGACATTGAGCGGACTTTAAACTCGTCCACGCTGGTCCGACACGATTCTATAGCTATCATCCCATGGCCTCGCTTCCTTGGGGTATAATCTATGTCGTACAAGTGTTCAGATTCTTACAGCTGCAAGTTACCCGCTGTTTACGTTCTCGTCTGGTTTTGCCCCGAATCGCCTGTCACATACTCACCTGCGCCTGTAGTCAAACAAAGAAACAGCGCCAGAAGAAACCATAAAGACATATCGTAGAGGCGCTGGGTAGTTGGGAAGTCTTCTACTTGAAAAAGAGCTTCAGTTAAGAATAGGTATCCGCGTCACTGCATAGCGCGCGTGGGAAGGAATGTGTATTATAGCGAGTCGATGTACTATTTTTAGAGCCCATAGGCGCTTGAAAATAGACGCCTACATACCACTACCGTAGATCGTTCGTTCCTTTGCAGGACACAACTATTATCCATTATAAACATGC